>JAMPIV010000046.1:0-5000 GCA_024509875.1 Oreohelix idahoensis | reverse complement strand
GAATTTACAATTACCATTAACTAATATGAGAATACATCACCTTTACGGCTGCAGTGATGTGCTATCGGTCATTCTGTACAAAACGTCTGCACCCCATTCATATAGAAGGCTTTCTGGTACTTGTTACTAGTACATAGTTCTGGACACCACCAATAAGAGACGGGGCTAGAGGACACTCAAAGCGGAAATATTTGTGGAAGTTACTCTTGCAACGCAACGAACGTGCTCTCAAAAGCCATTCGACTGCTGAAAAGAGAAGGAACAGTCAAGAAGTCTCTATGAACCTACAACATCCCTTCACTGCAACTGGACAGATAAGTTGACCTAACCGACACTGATACTGGACTTCCAAACATTATTCCACCAAATTTTCCCATGAAGAAAATAAAATTTTTTCAAAAGATCATATATCAATTATTCTACTGTTTCTTCTTCCTTGTTCGTCCTGAAAAAGACGTTGGTTGCGTTGTGTCTGTTTACGCCGGAGCTGCGATATCTGCACCTTTCGGTCGACACATCCGACTTCAGCACAGCAATTTTTGGCACCGGGGTTGCCTTCCCTCTGCGATTCCTACTCTCTCAGCCAGACTGCAGTGATGCAGCCTGTTTACAGGACCACCACGTGGAGGTGGAGTACGGTCTTGGTCAGCTCTGGTTCGCTGACCCTGATGCAAGCAGTCAAGCAATGGGTCGCTGACTGCATTCTCTATTGCTGCATCTTTGAGTCCCTACTGTTTCTAAAGTGACGAATTTTCCCCTTTTAATCTTGTTTCAACTATATTTCATAAATAAATATCTGTTTATACAAGGGGATTGACATAAGTCTTGGGCCTGACCATGAAGGAGTCACAAGAGGAAACTACGCACATTTAAAGTTCATCATATTTGCACTGAATGTGTAAAGTACGCATTTGTTTCTTCAATGGGTTTTCCCGCTACGGTACACGGCGCAATGTACCCTATTGACCGGATCCGCTGCTCCAAAGATTTGACAAAACAATGGAAAAGAAGGAGGCCAGAGCTGTGATAAAATTTCTGATGTTTCAGGGAAAAACACCTACAGAAATACACAGGGAGGAGGAACCAGTGTTTCGTGATTCTTGGCCTTCATATACTTCGGTAAAAAACTGGTGTCAACAGTTTAAGTGCGGCCGCTCAAATGTTGCTGATCTGCCAAGATCTGGTAGACCAGCCTCAGAGTGCAACGATGAAAATGCAACAAGAGTGAAGAAAATCATTGACCAGAATCGAAAAATGACAATTGTGGAGATAGCTAGTAGAGTAAGACTAAATGAAAGAACAGTTTATAGAATTTTACACAACAGACTGAACATGAGAAAAGTGTGTGCACGCTGGGTTCCGTGACTGTTGACACGTGAACAGAAGCAAACGAGGGTAAATTGCTGTCAACAGTTGCTCAAAAAGTATCAGTCAAAAAATTTTTTGGAGACCATGGTGACAGTAGATGAGACTTGGGTACACCATTATGACCCTGAATCACAAATTGCCAGCATGCAATGGAAAACCCCAGGCTTCCCAACACCTGTCAAGCCGAGGGCGCAGAAATCTGCAGGAAAAGTGATGCTGACTGTTTTTTGGGACGGCAAAGGTGTCCTTTTGAAAGATTATCTGCCTCGTGGCAACACAGTTAATGGACAGTACTATGCAGATCTTCTCACAAAAGTAAGAAAGGTTGTGACTAGGAAACGAGGGATAACGCGCACTGAAAATCTTCCTTTGCTTCAAGACAACGCGCCCTCTCACAAAGCACGGCTTATGCAGCTAGAAGCCAACGATTTGAATATTGAAATTCTTCCACGCCGACCATAATCTCCAGATTTGGCTTCATCAGACTTTTTTCTATTCCCAAATCTTAAAAAACAGCTAAAAGGAAATCATTTTGACAGCGATGAAGAGGTTATACTGGCATGTGATGACTGGTGGTTTAGTTTGAAAAAAGGGTGTTCTACTCCCAAGGTCTTTTCAAGGTCAAGCAGAGATGGCAGAAGTGTGTCAATTCAGACGGTGGCTATATTGAAAAGGAATAAACACTATACAAAATTTCAGCTCTCTGTGACATGTCCTGCATGGTCAGGCCCAAGACTTATGTCAATCCCCTTGTATATACGTAATTATAAATTCTTCGTTGGGGTTGATAACTCGGTTGCTTGAAAGTGATGGATGCATCCGTATTCGTCATTCCCCCCCCCCCCCCAATACATAAATAAAGAGCTAATATATTAATAATACTTCACTGAATTACCTTCAGCTGCTGGCTCAATAAATGAGAGTCAAATATCTATCTCACAGAAGTGGACGGGGGAAACTAAGTTTACAACACACTTAGTAAACGTAGCTGATGTACTTGCCATCCTAGAAATCCATGTGAGACTTCCTGAAATAGGAGCATTATCCTCCTATTTGCATCATTGCCAAGAGTAATCTTAAGCAAAAGTTATTAGCTTCAGAAAAAAAGCTCACCCATTTACTCCATTGTTCGATGACGACTATGACAGATCAAGGGAGACAATCCACAATATATTATCATGTGCCAATTGGTCCATTTCAAGACGTTTGTTTTCCTGTTTTATACAAACTTACTTACTTACTTAGTCGTTCCCCTTCTACCGTGAGGTGTAGAGGTTTGGAAGAGAGAGCGCCAGACTATCCTATCGGCTGTCTTCCTCCTGGCCTGGTTCCATTCTAGTCCTCGGTCCTTCAAGGATTGTCTAATGTTGTCCTCCCAGCGGACTCTGGGTCGTCCCGGGGGTCTGGATCCCTGGCTCTTTGTTTCCCATGCTTGTCGTGGTAGCCGATCTTCTCCCATTCTGCAGACATGGCCAAACCATCTTAGTTGGGACTGTTCTACTTGGGTCTGCAGGGGGTGGGATTTAAGGCCTTGACGTATCGTCTGGTTGCGTACCATGTCTCTTCTTGTTACTTCAACAACCTTCCTCAGATACCTCATTTCTGAGGTTTGGATCTGGCTTTTGTGGGTTGTAGTCATTGCCCATGACTCGCATCCATATGTCAAGACTGGGACATAGGTGGAGCGGTATACAGCCATCATCGTTTTCTTACCCTCTCTCTTGCTGAGGAATCCTCGATTTATGGCCTGAAAAAGTCTCCCAGCTGCTGCTTTTCGAGTGGCCAACTCTTCTTTGATGCCTCCCTTTCGGTCTATAATAGCTCCGAGGTATTTAAAGTGGTCGACCTGCTCCAGGACCTGTTCTCCCAGCTTAATCTGATGTCTTCATTCTTCTCGTGATATCACCATGGATTTTGTTTTAGAGCTGCTTATGACCATCCCTCTCTTCTCCAGCTCTTCCTTCTAGACTTGCCAGGTTGGATTGGAGATGTGCCTCTGATTTAGGCCATTTGTAATTCTTGACATTCTTCTGTAACAGTACAAAACAACTTACTAGCAAAAGCAAATACAAAACTATATCTGGGTAAAAGAAGACAAACCGGGTTCCATTATCGGTTGAGAGAATATAATTTATGGAATTATTTTTTTCCAGAACCAGTGGTCCTAATGATGTCGTACTCCCCCCTGGTCTTCTGGGTAGCGAGAACGGATGCCTAGCCTTCTCGGATAAGGGCGAAAAAATAGGAGGTCCCTTGTGCAAGTTGCGCACGTTAAAAATCCCACGGCAGTTGAAAATCGTAAAGAGTAGGCCTATCAGGCCGCTGCCCTGGCAAAATTTAAAAATTAGAAACCTACCTATCAAAACAATATTTATAGAATGTGTGATTCCTATATATACACACATTGGGATTCTCGCCGGTGCTACGGACTTCATGCACTGTGCTGAGATCCTCTTTGTGTGATCTAAGGGAGGAGATCGGAGCACTGATGGAGTAGACCCTGTGCAATAAAGATAATCATTAAAAACCAAACCAAACCAAATGAAGACAAGCCATCACAGAACAGACAATAATATTAAATTAATAATGTCTAATAAGAATGGCTATGAGAATGTAACGTGTAATGGAAAAAGAGTCTACAGTAATCTGACAGCTTAGTGCCACCTAATAGCTGCCCTCTGATTTGCTAGCTAGAAACCATGTATCAATACCCACTGTCTATTTCTGCAGCTTACTCTCTTGTCTCGCCTCTTTGTTTTAATACGAGCAAACGCAATGTTTACAAACTGCGTGACCTGTCAGTCATAACAGGGAAGCAAATCAGGCTGTGTTTACCTCGTCCACTCACGCGAAGCTCATCTGTCAATCACAATACTTCTCAGACAGGCAAGCAGCTTGAGAGAGACAAAAACACAGAACCTTTGAAGTTTGTACTCAGGGGAAGTTAGAAACACCTGGGCTCTTTGATCTTCAGAAGCGGGCATTCTTACAGAGAAACCCGTTAGGGAACAATAAGTCTTTTGATGACGGTCGAACACCTCAAAGAAGACCGACCGCGAAGCCTTTATCTTGATACGCTTAGCTTCTGAAATTCGGGGTAACACCGGAACGCGAAATTAACGCATTCTGAGATGAGTGCATCTGTTGAAAAATCCGTAAGTCCAGTCTGGTTACTAGTATACATGTGACCCTGTAAGGTCGGATTTGATTTAAACAAAATTCAAGACCAAAATGCCTCAACATCAATGCGGGGACTTGACCATGTAAGGGTAATTGGTGTATGTATCTTACTCCAACCAAAAAAAATTTTAAAATTATGTTATCAATTGTGGATAAATTATAAAGTCTCGAGTCCCTATATAAAAATTGTCATGGGACTAAGGGCCCCTTTCTACCATTTTAATGTGAGCCAGCTCTGAGGGAGTAGGTTATTTTCTCTTTTTTTTTCTTCCACTGCTGCTAACACCCTGGCTTACGGACTGTGGACATTTCTCTTTTTTTTTTGGTCTTGTTGCCCTCTAATGCATGGTGGTGGAGAAAGTATACCTCTGAAAGTGAACTGGAACATTGCGCAAATTTAACATGAAAATTTTTAACCTAAATCTTGGTAAGTCTCATCTTGTGAAGAAGCT
>JAMPIV010000045.1:185000-288514 GCA_024509875.1 Oreohelix idahoensis | reverse complement strand
AAGGTACGTTAGCATGCATCCAAAATCGTGTAGCCAAGGCAAGATGAGCTTAGACAGTATATCTAAAATAATTCTGGAATCCTTATTTCTGCACCGATTTCCTCCATCATAGGCTTATTTTACTCATACAATTTAGCTCTATCATTATAGATATCAATTTTATCCTATAGTGTATCCGACTATTCAGTGGAGCAGCCGAAACTGGGAAAAACACAACATGGTTCATGTTCCACTGTCTTCTATTCATAATAACTTCGGCTCTACAATACATCCAGTTAATCTATTGCTGTCTGCCTAAGGCTAATGAACCCTATTACTGAACTCGATCATTCTTTAACTAGGTACTCCATGATTATTTGCACACTGCCTTCCGAAATATCGTCCACATCTACACTTTCGTTTCTTCCATTTCTAGCGTACCTTCCGACACTATTTATACCAAGCTGGCGTTTCATTGTTCAGTTACATCCACAGGGTTTGTACTGCGATAATTTTTTTTGAATGATGCTGAGATATGATTCAGACTTCATGACAGATGTCATCATAGCATGTAAGTAGAGGATATGAAAGTAGTCAGTGGGGTACTGAAAGATGAGTCAGGTCTGTATTTTACAGGTGACATAACATGCCAACGATGTTGCCCTGATGCTAAAGCAGAGGCACATCTGCAATTCAACATACAAGTCTGGAAGGAAGAGCTGAGGAAAGGAGAGATGGTAATCGGCAGCTCAAAATAAAAAACCATTGTGATTTCCCGGAAAGAAACAAGGCATTAGATTCTTCTGACAGAACACTTCCTATTTGTTTATGTTTTGATGTTTACTACTTTCTTTTGAGTAGCACGCCTCTTTCCACCATTTACTATGTACATGGAAGTGTTGGTTACATCAAGCCTTTTTTTTATAATACGTTCTTTACTGAATTATTCCTTACAGTGGAGCTTTTACTGGTTAATAGTTCATTTTGTTGTGCTGTTCAGAAACATACTTGTATCTATATGGCATGAATAGAATATTAGGCATTGAATTACTTTTTCTAAATAGTTCATTTTGTTGTGCTGTTTTGTTCAGAAAACATTTGTATCTAATATGGCATGACTTTAATATTAGTTTGGGGTTTATTTGTTTACTTTTCTACTGGTTTTCATACAGAAAATGGTATCTATATGTGAATTAAATATTAGTTTGGGGTTTATTTGTCTACTTTTTCTACTGGTTAGTAGTTCATTTTGTTTGTGCTGTTCAGAAACATACTTGTATCTATATGGTGTCGCAAAATTGGTTTCAGTACATTGCAAATGCTGCTTCACATAGTTTTACAGACCATTCACCGATCGATTTATCACAGGGCCGGCCGCTTACAAAATGGCGGAGTATACACAAACCGTCGATGAGACATCGGCAATCGGCAATGATAAATAAGAGCATAATGAAATTATTGTGAAAAGGATTTCACATTTTAGTCCAGGAGAGGATTGTGTATAACTGTATATAAGGAAAAACAGTAGGAAGTTATCATTTACGGAGATATATGCGTATTACGGCTGCCCACAGTTACGCTGAAAGCCTGTAAACCCACTTCTGTTCTAAATACTAAAATCAACATAGAACAGTGTGTGAAATTACATGGATAGGATAATAGAGATATATCGGCTGTATAAAACAAGATAGGATGGAACAGTATGGATAATATATAAGCCGAGGAAGAGACAGGGAAAGTTTCAGGCAACGCACAGATCGAGTGAAATCGCTGGTTCTGAAAGGGATTTCTTCCGAGTCTTAAGCTGTGACGTCAGTGCTCTCCGATACGTCCGCGGAGACTTATAAGTAGCGGATCGGTAAACTAAAGGCGACACAACGAAGGACACAAACGGAAGAGGTTTGAGACAGACTGAGAGGCAGAGTTCGCCACTACACATGTACCACCTGAATTGTGAGCGGATCGCCAGAAATTTTCAGTCCGTGTCTGAAGTCTGAGGGTAAGCGAAATTATGATAACTACTGTGTATAATATTTTTTTTTCTTCAGGTTCAGGTATACTTCACAAAATATGCACATAGAATATTCCTTGATATAATGTATTGTGATTTTTAATATGATTTAAACATGTACTTTGTGGATGATTGTTGCTTGTACAAAAACGTATCACAACTAGCCCTACAGCCAAATGAAGATAATATTTATCATATTAATTGCTGTATCTCGACGAAGATGAAGGCAGTCCCATGGCAGAGAGTGTCATAGGTGTAGTGAATTTCTAAATACAATAGCTAAATTAGTATATAACAATATAGGGCATAAAGGCAAAGATAAGAAAGTACAAAGGAATTTCTGCTAGAACGGGTGGTTGTCGCATACGCCTTCAGATTATTATTTGCTAACGAATAGCCGAACGAAACGGTACCCAATTTTTCAAATTCGTCCTTGACATAACTTTTCCTAGTTCTAAGAAATGTTTGCCTAAAAATGCAGTGTGGAACGAGGAGGGGGCAAGGATAGATGAAAATGCTAATTCGTTTCGCATTGATTTCAAACTAAAAGCCAACTATAGCACAGTGGCAAGCCTTGCCTTAGGGGTTTCCCCAAATACAATGAAAAGGTTAGAATTGTGGACACTACGGTCATGTAAACATGGTTAGCTCTTATTATGAATGACCTAAACTCTCGTAATTAGCTTGAAAGTACATGAGAAAAGAATTGAACAGGAGGTAGTTAAAATCAACAACTAACATGGAAAAAATTATAGAATTTTGAACCAAACCACATAGCCCCTTAAAAAATCGTATATTCGGATACCTGAAGACTTGCTGACCAAGAATATGGTGTTAGTTTTATAAATAGTCCCTTAACTAATCAAATAATGATAAAACAATACATAGAGATCAGAGATACTGTCAGGTCCAGTCATATCTGCTTAGATTGGATCACATATTTTTGGGGGAAAAAAAGTAGGTGACAGATAGGCTAACATAGTACATCGAATCCGATTGGGTGGCATTTGAAGTGAGACGAAATATTATTGGCTGACCTTTGAATAAACATAAATAGCTTAGTAACGTAGAAAAGTTTGAATGATATTTTTTGAAAGACTGTTTACACTGTAATATTAAGAGTGATTGGCTAACTGAGTCGATATTGTCAGAAGAATTTTGGGGGGGACGCTATTTTCCTAAGAAATTCTATCAGAGATAGATGAGATCAGGTTGTGTTTTCAAATACAATTTCTAGGCAGCCTGGACAATAAAACAGATCGAAACTGTGTCAGTCATCATCACTGTGTATTTCGTTGAAGAATTTGTGAGGTCCTGGGTACTGACGTTAATGGTGTACTAAACGCTTGAAAAAGGACTCTGTCTATATACTGCAAGCCCATGCTAGTGGCCATTGCCTATCAAACAGGGAACAGATTGTCGAGCGAGCAGAGGAAAAGTTCTACCTATATTCTACGGCCAAGATAAGTTTTTGTTCGGCACCTGAGAGCTCAACTGTTTAAAAGGGAATAAAGTGACATTGAATAAAACTGGGACAGATATTGAATAGTTCCACAAGTGACAAAATAGAAACAAACATTAATAAAAGGGAATGATTTCAAACAACAGCCTAGTGGTACTACCAGTATTACCTTAAAGTAGGAGAACACTACAAAAGTATATTAGATTAATATTTTTATGTATGGACAGAGGATCTATTGTGCTATTTGACTGATGTAAATAATTATTTGATTTCACTTTTAAATTGTCAGTCCTGATTCAAAATAAATTAGAATCAGGATAATAAATTGTAAAATTTATATTTACACAAATTTCAACCACAGTCTTAATAAGATAGCCTTTTAAAGTGTCGTCTGTATGTTATTGTGGTAGTACTGTGTGTTGTTGTGAATAATAAACTATTTGTTTGTATGTTTGTTGGTTGTTGTACCTTACACTCTACCTTCAAAACCCTAGACATTACACGAAGTCATTTAATATAATGATATAAATACATTTTGAATGAGATAAAAGGGGTGGTAGCGGAAAGTTACCCTGAAAAGTTCACAATACTATTGGGTAAATTCAGGGACCTTCATTGCTAATCTCATTTATTACAATAATAACACCTACAACAATTCATAACATCAAAATCCACCACATATATTGGAGTCTCGCTCCTGGGGATTGAATTTTTCATAACACCAGCTATATTGGGTAGTTTGCTTCTGGGATTTTAAATTCTTAAAATATTACCAATTATATTAGGAATCTCAGATAGAATAAAATTAAAAGCATTCCTTTTGGAAAAATTAAATAGTAGTTGAGCTATCAGTGCCTGTGGTTGTTCTTGGTTATCATTAGTAATTGTTAGCCATCATTAGAGATTTGGATAGTTAGAAATTTTGACTAGTTACATAGTAAATGGCTGATCTGGCAAAGTTTCGATCTGCTGCTGTGCAGACTGCGAAAGAAATGAACATGGAGGGTCAAGCTTTGATCCAATATGTAACTTCAGAATGCGACAAGTATATTGAAAGGGAGGATAGGAAGATAGCTGAAGAGAAGAGGTTACAAATTGACACTGACAAAGAAATTAAGAGGTTGCAGATTGAGGCTGAAAAGGAGGCTAGGGCATTGGAGGCAGAAGAAAAAAGATTGACTGCCGAAAGGGAGGTAGAAGAGAAACGACTGCAAGGGAGGCAGAAGAAAAAAGATTGACTGCCGAAAGGGAGGCAGAAGAAAAAAGATTGACTGCCGAAAGGGAGGCAGAAGAAAAAAGATTGACTGCCGAAAGGGAAGCAGCAAAGGAGGAGAAAAGATTACAGAGGGAGCATGAGTTTCGACTAAGGGAGTTAGAATTTCAAGGCAATGCTCCTGAAAATGGTGCCAGCCTCTTTACCTCAGATGCCACTGCTAATCAGGGAGCCTCAACCTCAGCTATGGTTTTTCACTTAGACCATTTTGTTGAGAAAGAAGATGACATTGAAGGGTATTTAAGTAGATTTGAGCTTTTAGCTACTACATATGGGTTAGAGAGAGAGAGAGAGAGGTGGAGCCTCAAGTTTTCCCAAGGGCTTAGAGGAACGGCTTATGAAGTTTTGCCAAGATGAGCAGAGATGACCAGGACAAGTATGACATGCTAAAGCAGGCTCTTTTATTAAGATACGAAAAGAACGGAGAATTTTATAGAAAAAAATTTAGGAATGCCAAACTACTGTCAGGTGAGACTTATCACCAGTTCTCTGCACGGTTAGAGACCTACATGGAGAAATCTACTGCTCTGGGGAAAACCCAAGATCTTCAGGAGATGATCCTTATTGAGCAGCTAAGAGAGTCCATGGCTCCAGACCTGAGAAAGTTTCTCATGGAACAAGGTGCAGAGAGGCTGGGTGAGTTACTCAATGTCGCTGAGAGGTATCAGGCAGCCCAAGCAGAGGTAGTTGGTAATAAAAAGAAACAGGTAGACAATTTTAAGGCACCTCAAAACTTTAATAAGTTTGACCATAGAGACCAGAACAAAGGTAAGCACCAGTTTGATGGGCCACGCAATGACTATAATAATAAAACCTCACAATTCAATGAAAGAAAATATAATAACAGAAAACCTTTTTATAAAGGTAGATCATATTGTATTTGGTGTCGGATGGACAACCATAAAACCGAAGTGTGTAAAACGAGACCTGTGTACATGGCCACGCTTCAGGTCAGGTCAACCTCTAGAAAGGAGGAGGAACCACCAAAAATTATGTCTCGTAAAGAGTGTAGGAAGGCACAGGTTAAAGATAGATCACTGAAGCCGTGTTTTGACAAACTCCAAAAACTCCATACCCCTCCTAGACAAGGAGAATTCTATTTGGAGGATGGACTGCTTCACCGGACGGTTAAAGCAGGATCATACCAGTGTGCACAGTTGGTAGTGCCCTCGAAATATAGGGAAAGAGCTATGAGACAAATACATGTTCAAGACGGTGGACACCTGAGAATGGGTCTCACCTGTAAAAGGACATCTATGTCTTATTACTGGCCAGGAGTGGTTGATGACATAAGAAAATTTGTCGAGGACTGTGATCAGTGCAATAAAGAAAATTCCACAGGGTGGAAAAATAATAACCAAATGCAAGAGAAGCATTATGGAAAACCTGGGCCAGAAAATACAGAGGGAACACCCACTCGTGGGAAAATGAATCAGGACCTAGACTCGCCACGAGGCAAACGTAGGCCTGAAAATAAGAAGAAAAATAATTATAATAATGTAGACAAAGTGGAATGGGAGCCCCCTTTTCACAGACAGTCTTCACTCGACTGTTTTACAATGGCCACGATGCAGCGAGTACAAAGAGATGTTTTACCCCAGAATAAGCTGACAATCCCTCGGTCGGACTTATGTAAACTGGAGGAAGATAAAAGAGAGAGAAAATCTCTCACAAGGAACTTAAAGTGGGAAGAAAACCCCAGGAAGAAAAGAATTGGCAGTGGACGATTTGTAAGTCATGATACAAGACAAAAACGTCCTCATAACAATGCTTCCAATGAAAGAGACCATACCGGTGCATTGAAAAATAGGTCAACAAATTTAAAAGTCCATATGTAACATTGTTAAGGACATGGACCGATGAAAAGACAGAAGAAAATATTACCTCGTCATATCAATATGTGAACGAGCTGACCACTCGTCTTAAAACTGGCTGGAAACTTGCCAATGAAAATTTGAGAATACCAGGAAAAGGCATGCTGCCTATTACAATAAGAAAGCGAAGGATCGAGAATTAGCTGTGGGAGAGAAGGTGCTCCTTATACTGCCCGGCAGCCAGAATAAATTGCAAATTGGATGGCAAGGTCCATATACAGTTCTAGAGAAGGTGTCTAGAACAAATTATAAGATAGATAAGAAAGGGAAAAAGAAAATCTATCATGTGAATCTCCTGAAGAAATATCTAGACAGAGAAAACCAGGAAGAGACACACCTACTGACCTTGTCTGTTGCAATGGAGATGAAAAAGGAAACACTCACTTCTCAAGAATATCCTTTACATCCCTGTGAGACCGCTGCACAGGTCAAAATCAGCACACACTTAACGGAAAATCAGCGGGAGAGGGTTCAACAGGTTCTGAATAATCATACAGATGTGTTAACGGACCGTCCGGGGCATACAAATTTATTGGAGTATGATATGAAACTCATAGACCCAACACCAATCTGTATGAAAGCCTATTCAATTCCGTTCGCTAAGGAAAAAGCTTTAAGGGAGGAGATAGATTATCTGTTGAGAGAAGGGATTATCTCGCACAGTGAATCTCCCTACAGCTCCAGTGTGGTTCTGTTGAGAAAACCCTCTGGAGAACACAGGCTGTGTATAGATTACAGGAAACTGAATGCTGTCACAGAAGGTCAGGTGGATCCATTACCTGATACAAATCAGCTGTTTGCCAGGCTGAATAAAGCTAAATATTTCTCTAAGGTGGATCTGAGTAAAGGCTACTATCAGATTCCAGTAAAGCCGGAAGTCAAACCTTATTTAGCCTTTAGCACCTCGGAAGGACATTATGCATTTAATATGTTGCCATTCGGGCTGAAAAATGCACCGAGTGTGTTTTCGAGGATGATGAGTAAGTTACTGGATCCCCTGAAGAATCCATGCATCACCAACTTCATGGACGATATTCTCATAGCAACAGAAACATTTGAGGAACACATTAACTCTCTGAATATGTTGTTTGATCGACTGAGAGAGACCCATTTGACAGCTGGACCGACGAAATGCTGTGTTGGATGTAAAGAGCTAGAATTCTTGGGACACACAGTACATCGGGGAAACATGACCCCTGACCCCAAGAACCTGGAGAAGTTAAAAAAAGCACCAAGACCACAAACAAAAAAAGATGTGCGATCTTTTGTCTCATTATGTGGTTTCTACCAAAAGTATATTAAAAACTTTAACTCCATATGTGCTCCATTGACTGATTTAACGCGCAAAGGAAATCCTGATAGAATTATTTGGACAGCGCAATGTGAATTAGCATACCAAGAATTGAAAGAAAAGCTCACAAGCAGACCTATTTTGAAATTACCTGACTTGAGTCAAGAATTCATTGTGAGAACGGATGCTAGTAATATCGGTTTGGGTGCAGCTCTATTACAACGGTCAAATTCACTTGATGGGGAATTAACCCCAGTAGCTTATGCTAGCCGTAAGTTGAACACAGCAGAACAAAAATATTCAACAAGTGGAAAAGAATGTCTGGCAGTTATATGGGCCATAAAAATGTTCCAGATTTATCTTTATGGACAATCATTTAAGATCCAGACAGACCATAAACCACTCGTGTGTCTGTCACAAGGAAGGCATGAAAATGCTAGATTATTACGCTGGTCTTTGCTCTTACAGCCATTCCAGTTTACCATAGAGTACATTCCCGGGAAAACCAATGTCGGCGCTGATTTATTAAGCAGACATCCGTACGACGAACATCAGAGTAGTCACCAAGCATAGATAGTAAATTCATCTATGTGTATTTAGAAATAGGAACTGACATATGATCGTCTGTTCTAAAGGGGGGACATGTGTAGTGAATTTCTAAATACAATAGCTAAATTAGTATATAACAATATAGGGCATAAAGGCAAAGATAAGAAAGTACAAAGGAATTTCTGCTAGAACGGGTGGTTGTCGCATACGCCTTCAGATTATTATTTGCTAACGAATAGCCGAACGAAACGGTACCGAATTTTTCAAATTCGTCCTTGACATAACTTTTCCTAGTTCTAAGAAATGTTTGCCTAAAAATGCAGTGTGGAACGAGGAGGGGGCAAGGATAGATGAAAATGCTAATTCGTTTCGCATTGATTTCAAACTAAAAGCCAACTATAGCACAGTGGCAAGCCTTGCCTTAGGGGTTTCCCCAAATACAATGAAAAAGTTAGAATTGTGGACACTACGGTCATGTAAACATGGTTAGCTCTTATTATGAATGACCCAAACTCTCGTAATTAGCTTGAAGGTACATGAGAAAAGAATTGAACAGGAGGTAGTTAAAATCAACAACTAACATGGAAAAAATTATAGAATTTTGAACCAAACCACATAGCCCCTTAAAAAATCGTATATTCGGATACCTGAAGACTTGCTGACCAAGAATATGGTGTTAGTTTTATAAATAGTCCCTTAACTAATCAAATAATGATAAAACAATACATAGAGATCAGAGATACTGTCAGGTCAAGTCATATCTGCTTAGATTGGATCGCATATTTTTTGGGAAAAAAGTAGGTGACAGATAGCCTAACATAGTACAGCGAATCCGATTGGGTGGCATTTGAAGTGAGACGAAATATTATTGGCTGACCTTTGAATAAACATAAATAGCTTAGTAACGTAGAAAAGTTTGAATGAAATTTTTTTGAAAGACTGTTTACACTGTAATATTAAGAGTGATTGGCAAACTGAGTCGATATTGTCAGAAGAAGCGTAGGGGGGGGGGGGGGGGGGGGGGGGGGGGGGGGGGGTGGGGGGGGGGGGGGGGGGGGGGGGGGGGGGGGGGGGGGGGGGGGGGGGGGGGGGGGGGGAGGGGGGGGGGGGGGGGGGGGGGGGGGGGGGGGGGGGGGGGGGGGGGGGGGGGGGTGGGGGGGGGGGGGGGGGGGGGGCCCATTTTCCTAAGAAATTCTACCAGAGATAGATGAGATCAGGCTGTGCTTTCAAATACAATTTCTAGGCAGTCTGGACAATAAAACAGATCGAAACTGTGTCAGTGTTATCGTCGAAAAAAGGCTGTTATATACAATGGTGATAAATTATATCCCAGGGTCTAATTGATAAAGTTCTGTTGATGTATATTTGGTAAAGTATCTCTCTGTTGAAGTGATTAGACTGTTGTAGGACATGCGCCCACACAGAGCAGATGATAAATAGGTTAGCTCTGTATTGTCCCTGTGTATACAGTCTGTAGTGAGTGGTATGAAGGGTACAGTCACTCACCCTGTACTGTCAAGCATAGATCAACGAATCAGACTAGTGTTCATTTCCAATTGACAGCACATCATTTATTTACACAGCAACATCAATCCGATACGATACACTACACAGGTACAACAGGATACACAAAAAATCAATAATAATCAATTGCGCAGAACGTTACAGCTGTTCAGTATGATGTAAACCCTGTTTACATCTCAGTTCTAATGTTCCACCAGAACGACTGCTGACACTGCAGTTACAAAACGCCACCCAGGCTTAAATCTATATATACTCAAAAGACTGTCCTCTCTGTAGTCTATAAGTAATCTGGCCTACACAACTCCTGGCCTTATAATCTCTTTAATAACTCTGATATCTGTTCATGGATCCTTAAATCTATATATACTCAAAAGACTGTCCGCTCTGTAGTCTATAAGTAATCTGGCCTACACAACTCCTGGCCTTATAATCTCCAGAAAACTCTCCCTCCATAAGGAACAATGGCCTTACTATCTCCTAGCGCCGTTCCTGCACAATAGAAATCTATCAGGGAGATAAATATGATCCCAAAACAACGGCCTGTAGACACCAAGGCCTCAGAACATGTCCTTAACATAAAGTACACCTTATTCTTCCCTTATCACATCTTATCTGCAGATTTATCACATCTTATCGGCAGATAAACACACCTAAATAGGCAAGTACTAGTACACCTCGAAAAATGGCCAAATATCGTTCCCTTACACTACCCTTGGGAACACACACAAGATACAGGGCTGACTCCAGTCAACCGCCCAACTTAGACTGCCACGGGATGACACATCTCCCGCACAAACAGACACCGGACTCGGCTGTTCACGGACTCCCCGTGAGCTATTCACAGCCGGCCGAAACCAGTACAGAATAACTACATGACCAGCGCTCACACGCTTTCTGTACACTCTGTTTTCTAACATATAAATGTTTAAACAACTCACAATTAAACCAGCTAACAAGTGCGACAACCCTGAATTCACACTGTATAATCAGTATAGTACGTATCATTCCCCTTTGACCTTAACAGTTACCACCCGGTCCGGAGAAAAAAATGATTTATCATTTTTTTGAAAAAACTACATCAATGAAAAATAAGGGGTCAGCTAAGCTCTAATATATGCTTACAACAATAGCCTTATGATAAGGTCAAAATAATACATCGCCAAATAATAAAGCAAGTGTACAATAAACAAATTACCCATAATAATCTGCTAAATACACAGAAATAATCATTTACAAACAAAGTTAGGTATTATTACTGTAGACCAAACATGACACAATAAATAGAAAGTAAAGTCAAGATCAAACAAAAGAAGCATGATCAGCACAGAAAATCAACAAAGAAATCGAAATAGGCAGAAAGATACATAATACCTAATAGTAATAATTAAGCTAATCAATTCCTTGCATGAAATACATAGAACTGTCACTAATAATTACATATACTAATCCATATTACAATACAAACATTACAAAGGATGGAAGTATAAGAAGTGTAAGAAGTGAACGTATACAACTAGTATCAAGTAACATTCAGATGAAACATGGAAGCATAACCAAAGTATAGACCGCTTCCAAAGAAATGGAGTGAAACGAAGAATCATCCGAAAAGGCAGAAGGAAATACAAAATAATGAATGCATAGAAAAACGACAACAATACATTCCAACAACAATCCAAGTAACTAACGCATAATGAATAATTTAGTCAAATTACAAAACTTATTCAAAACTAAAATGATTTATCACAGGTATCACACAAAAAAGTGCGATATATAAAAATATCACAATCTGAAAAAAAAATATTATTATCAACATATATTATTACACCTTATTAAGCGCCTTGGCGCAGAAAAAATATAACAATGTCAAAGAAAAATACATTTCCCTAAAAAATTACAATACAAAAAAGTTTCTTAAAGCTAAGTTAAATAAAAATAGTATTTTAATTTTTTCCTAGATTAAATCCATAACTAATATACCAAAATAAAATTATCTTTTAACCAAATGAATGACATCTAACAAAAAAGAATTCCAATACTTAAGTAGACTCATAATAAACACATACTAGTTTAAACAGAATTCAGCATAAAAAAAGCACATGGCAAAAAAAATACCAGAAACCAATGTTTCAAAATATGTTTACAAATACAAATACAAAAACATAAATAACACATACAAGTTTAGTTTCAAAATTACATTTCACAACACAATAGTTACTGCATATAACCTCTGTATATGGTAATATATTAATTAGACATAGCACCAGAATAAAAGAAAAAAAAAAAATTAATGAATAACAAGACTCTCTGAAACAACTAACGCATATTCGTTGCTAATGAGTTTGTGCATAGGGCTGGCAATCTCATCAAATCCAAAAATTTTCCTAAGAACCAACGCTGCAAAACATATCAATGTTTGATGAATCAACTATCATTGCTTCAACTTCACAACGTAGCACCTATGGTCATACATAATATGGTCTAAGTGGAATAGTCTTCCGACTAGCGTATGAAAATATCATAAATCCACAATCCCATTACAAAAACTAAAGATAAGTCACTACAAAGTGATATGTCATAATTTCATTGCAATCATAACACATGCAGTGTTTATTAACAAAACAATCATGTAAATAATGACAGAGTCATAACAGTGCATACATATGAAAACACACAATACCTAAGGGGACATTATGTAATGTAAGTTACTACACAATAAGGTAATTCATTAACCAAAAAAAAAATTAAGTATAAGAAAAACTGTAGCAATCTTAAACCACCTCCTAAAAAAAAAAAAAAAAAAATAGGTCACAAATCCGCGGTCCTCGATAGCATTCTGTAAAACACGCACGGGGCGATGTCATACAACACCGGGTCAACAGGCTGGCTGGGTTGCGCTTGACTAGACACCTGGTCACAGGTTGACCCACAAAACATTCCTCTCACAGTAAAAAATAACTTCGGTGCGAAGATTCTTAACAAGCCGAATACTGTGGGGAAAATATAAATGAAAATGTCTATTTCAATCAACTTGTGAGATTTATTGAAGTAAAACAGAAAATTAGTCTTACATTTACCCAAACGTGTGGCAATGAAAACGTCTGGTTTCTATATGATGCCATCATTTCCTCGTCACACAGCAGATAACACAGAAGGATAAGACATCCTGACAGAAATGAAGGTTCATCACAACAAGTAGGCTGAAATAAAATCCTATTCAAACACAACGAGATATTCTCTAGAACTCAAAATGCATAACAAGCAGTAGTATTTGAAACAATACCCTTACTGTTACCTTGTTTACAACCAAGATTGTTCTTTTGTTGTGCAACATTATTATGATTAGTATTCTACTTCTATAAAAATATCTAACCGATGGATTTTGTTGTGTTCTAGAATCATCGTTATACGGCTGATAACCTTTATTGTAGTTATTTCTTTCACCAAAACTGTTTTTATTCTCCTTTGTAACAATATTCTTACTAAATTGATCAGTACCAGTGATAACAAAATTCTTATGGTTATCAACATGTTGAGTTTTATTTTGGGTACAAGTCTTACTAATAGCTTTGTCCCTTATTATCTGTTTATCAGTATTTCCATAATCAGAATAATGGTTGGTCTTTTTAGATCTGCCTGAAATTTATCTCCATTTTTTTTGCAATCTATAGAACTGACTGTTATAGCAGAATTATCTTTGCTGGCCTGACGCCACGAGTCAGTAATGTTACCAGAAGTAGTACGTGGGAAATTGTATTTGCCACGTAGTGATCTCCGTCCATCATGTTCGACTTTCGTCTCAGCTTGTGTAAAGAGCTGGCTTCTTGCTTGTTTTATTTGGTGATAAACATTCTGTCTACCTTTGTCAACATTGACAGCAGACAAACCCTTAATACCTAAAACCACATCTACCAAACCATAAACTCTATTTCTCAGATCACTAATCTCAGCATTTCTAAGTGAGATGTCTTCAGTTTGTTTCTTAATTAAGTTATTAGATGTTAAAAACCTTACTCTTCTCCTCCATGAGTAATTTCTCAATATCAGTCATTTCCTCTTTCTTAAACGACAACTCCTTTACTCTCTTTTCTACATCCTTTTCTTTATTAGTCCTCAACTGCTCCAAGTCCACCTTAAGTTCCTCAGTGTCAATATCATGGCTATTTACTAGCTCATTAACCTTCTCCGGAACTATAACATTCTTCTCCTCAAGTTTATCAAAACAAACATCATGAAGCATCTCTATGTATAATTTTTCTCGCTCATTGGTCTCCACTTTCAACTTGTTGTACATCTGTTTATTTTCTTGGATTTCTTGAGTGAGATTTCTAACTAAACCCTGCTTATTCTTTATCTGAACTTCCAAGTCTTTTACTCTAATGCACCCGGAGACTAACGCTGTTTTTACACTAGCAAACTCCAAGTTTGATTTCTGTAACTCACTTGCTAGCCTGGACACTGTTTCTTGAAGTTTTATTCTTTTTCAGCACTATCCTGTAAAAACTTATCACTTTCCTGTAGAGAACTCTGTTTGTTTACTCTTGTTTGTTTCTCATTCTTCAATTCCCTTTTTTGCACGTCAGAAACACCGTTGTGGATTATTTTAGATATACCTTGCACAATCTTTCCGTGTTCAACCTTCCTATACTGATATAAAAACACACGAAGGTCCTCTATCAACTCCACCAAATCTTTAGCCATTATCAAATTATGATCAAACCGAAAATTATCTTCAGCAAACAACTCTAAGGATCTAGACGCATTCATCAAAAAATCATCCAACACCCATGCTTCAAGTCGTGAGCCTCTCAATCGTTCATTATCCCTACCATCTACTAATGCAAACCTCAACATAGGCCTCATATCGCCTGGATTAATGTCACAATCCATGGTGATTCAATCGTTGAATGTACTATATTTTTAGATCACTTATAATTCTAATAAGTTTATGTTACATAGCAATCAATCAATTATGCGCTAAATCCTATATTAAACAGTTAATAGAATATATAATGTGTGATATGAGAAGACTTGATAGCATGCATACATAAACACAGTTTTCACAACAACACAACCACTTATCTTGCAAATAGCAAAGTTCCTTCTTTTCTTGTTACAATCGATGGGCATCAACATCAAAGATGACACAACATAAGCAGAGTCCCATGTCAACTCTCACTACACCCTGACACAGCATGCTATGTTGTCATACACAGCATAGGAAACTGGAAACTGGAAACAGTATGCTATGTGATCGTACACAGCACTGGAAACTGGAAACAGCGCAAGTTACCCACTTGTTCCCTCTGTCGTCGCGAAGGTACACTGTCTGTCACTCTTGTTGGAAAGAGTTACGTGATATTTCGAACTTGCATATAAAACTGGAACATACTGCAATTCTCATAATGCAGATATCGCTGATGATGACGAATCAGGACAGGTCGCCATAACCATGTCAAAGTTTACTTGAAAATTTCCCTCCGAAACGTAGAACTGGAAACGTTGCGGAAATGTCATATGGAGGCATGTAAACACAAGACGCATCATCGTGTCACCGATTACAGGTCATGAGTGACACACCACTGTCTGTGTATAGTAGAGGTGTTGCCGATTACAGGTCACGATCGACACAAAAACTGTAGAAGATTCGCCTTTGTTTCTTAACAATGTAGAAGTAAGAAAAGGTGTTCTAAATCCAAGCCACGCCCACAGCTACCGTGGCCAATGCGAGAACTTCTTAGTACTTTACGCCACACACACAGGGCACACTCTTAAACAGGTCAAAGTTCCGTAGAAACAATCTTACAACGCGAAGTCATGGGTCTAACGCCCGTAAGGTTGGCCCACCAAATGTTATCGTCGAAAAAGGGCTGTTATATACAATGGTGATAAATTATATCCCAGGGTCTAATTGATAAAGTTCTGTTGATGTATATTTGGTAAAGTATCTCTCTGTTGAAGTGATTAGACTGTTGTAGGACATGCGCCCACACAGAGCAGATGATAAATAGGTTAGCTCTGTATTGTCCCTGTGTATACAGTCTGTAGTGAGTGGTATGAAGGGTACAGTCACTCACCCTGTACTGTCAAGCATAGATCAACGAATCAGACTAGTGTTCATTTCCAATTGACAGCACATCATTTATTTACACAGCAACATCAATCCGATACGATACACTACACAGGTACAACAGGATACACAAAAATCAATAATAATCAATTGCGCAGAACGTTACAGCTGTTCAGTATGATGTAAACCCTGTTTACATCTCAGTTCTAATGTTCCACCAGAACGACTGCTGACACTGCAGTTACAAAACGCCACCCAGGCTTAAATCTATATATACTCAAAAGACTGTCCTCTCTGTAGTCTATAAGTAATCTGGCCTACACAACTCCTGGCCTTATAATCTCTTTAATAACTCTGATATCTGTTCATGGATCCTTAAATCTATATATACTCAAAAGACTGTCCGCTCTGTAGTCTATAAGTAATCTGGCCTACACAACTCCTGGCCTTATAATCTCCAGAAAACTCTCCCTCCATAAGGAACAATGGCCTTACTATCTCCTAGCGCCGTTCCTGCACAATAGAAATCTATCAGGGAGATAAATATGATCCAAAACATCGGCCTGTAGACACCAAGGCCTCAGAACATGTCCTTAACATAAAGTACACCTTATTCTTCCCTTATCACATCTTATCTGCAGATTTATCACATCTTATCGGCAGATAAACACACCTAAATAGGCAAGTACTAGTACACCTCGAAAAAATGGCCAAATATCGTTCCCTTACACTACCCTTGGGAACACACACAAGATACAGGGCTGACTCCAGTCAACCGCCCAACTTAGACTGCCACGGGATGACACATCTCCCGCACAGACACCGGACTCGGCTGTTCACGGACTCCCCGTGAGCTATTCACAGCCGGCCGAAACCAGTACAGAATAACTACATGACCAGCGCTCACACGCTTTCTGTACACTCTGTTTTCTAACATATAAATGTTTAAACAACTCACAATTAAACCAGCTAACAAGTGCGACAACCCTGAATTCACACTGTATAATCAGTATAGTACGTATCATTCCCCTTTGACCTTAACAGTCAGTCATCATCACTGTGTATTTCATTGAAGAATTTGTGAGGTCCTGGGTACTGACGTTAATGTGGTACCAAACGCTTGAAGACTGATTGATTCAGGACTCTGTCTATATACTGCGAGCCCATGCTAGTGGCCATTGCCTATCAAACAGGGAACAGATTGTCGAGCGAGCAGAGGAAAAGTTCTACCTATATTCTACGGCCAAGATAAGTTCTTGTTTGGCACCTGAGAGCTCAACTGTTTAAAAGGGAATAAAGTGACATTGAATAAAACTGGGACAAATATTGAATAGTTCCACAAGTGACAAAATAGAAACAAACATTAATAAAAGGGAATGATTTCAAACAACAACCTAGTGGTACTACCAGTATTACCTTAAAGTAGGAGAACACTACAAAAGTATATTAGATTAATATTTTTATGTATGGACAGAAGATATACTGTGCTATTTGACTGATGTAAATAATTATTTGATTTCAATTTTAAATTGTCAGTCCTGATTCAAAATAAATTAGAATCAGGATAATAAATTGTAAAATTTATATTTACACAAATTTCAACCACAGTCTTAATAAGATAGCCTTTTAAAGTGTCGTCTGTATGTTATTGTGGTAGTACTGTGTGTTGTTGTGAATAATAAACTATTTGTTTGTATGTTTGTTGGTTGTTGTACTTTACACTCTACCTTCATAGCCCTAGACATTACACGAAGTCATTTAATATAATAATATAAATACATTTTGAATGAGATAAAAGAAGTGGTAGCGGAAAGGTACCCTGAAAAGTTCACAATACTATTGGGTAAATTCAGGGACCTTCATAGCTAATCTCATTTATTACAATAATAACACCTACAACAATTCATAACATCAAAATCCACCACAATAGGCAAATGAAGTGTTAGAAGCTTCATCACGGAAGATACCGCTTTTACGAGGTTAGGTGACTAGTTCCCTTCCTCGCTGCCTTTTCCTTCCCTAGTTCGAGCGCACAACTGAGTGCCCATTTACAGCTGGTAAACTGGAGTGTTCCACAGCCAGGTC
Source organism: Oreohelix idahoensis (assembly GCA_024509875.1). Lineage (NCBI taxonomy): Eukaryota > Metazoa > Mollusca > Gastropoda > Stylommatophora > Oreohelicidae > Oreohelix > Oreohelix idahoensis. The sequence continues at coordinate 270,399 of JAMPIV010000045.1, read as the reverse complement.
TCAATTCCAAAACTATCTAATTTGTGATAAATTTAACCGTGATACAACGTTAAAATATCTCCAAAGATAAAATGTAGGGATAAAAATAATGCGTAAGCTACTAGAAGACATGATCGCCCATGCCGCGGTTCACTACCCGCCATGGAAACTAACTTGATAGACGTGAAGACAAAACGTTTACCCTTGGAGACGGGAGGGAACGGAGATCAAAAAGAAAAAATATGACTGAACACGTGCTTGAAACTAGCAAGGCTAAAAAGACGCAATTGGTGGGGAAAGGAAAAAAATTCACGTCCACAAGTTTACACTATGTAAAGAAATGGACAAAAGGGACCTTAGCTATTATACGCAACAGTCATTTCTTTGACGCTTTTACGATACTTAGTCCTTTTATTTGAATTCAGCGGCAAACGCATTACAGAAGATGCTCGAACATATTTCAAAAAAACAACTAACCTTGAAAAAATAACTTTTTCTTAATAATAATGTTAGGAATATAAAACCTAGCTAGTCTGATAGCCCATCTTGAGCAGAGAAATAATATGCTTTCATTTATACAGACGGATAGATAATAATGAAGATATTGACAAAAGACTGTGTTGTTCATAACAGACGAGCGACTGCACTGTTAAAAAAATGTCACTAATTTTCAAAAATTGCGGCCTTGAGACTCAAGTGCTAAAATCTAGTTGGAATGAAAGAGAGGGGGAAATAGTGGAAAATTGTGGCTAAAAATAACTCTAGAGACCGATTCGTGTAGAAACGCATGCAGAACCAAGCGTGTTTTTTTATGAAAAAGCAAGTAGAGACAGACGAACCAACAGACAATAATACATACTTGACTGAGGTATGACTGAATTGACTTTTGGTAGGAGGTTTGAAATTTGAAAAGGGGAAAGTCGGTGATTGGCCACAAATAATCATATTATCGGCGCACAGACGCGCATTTTTGCCATTTAACATAAATTGTCCAGTAATAGACACAGTAATTCTTCAGTGGTGTAGTTCCCAGAAGCTAATTGCAATATTTAGAGGGACGCCATACTAGAGCCAGCAGCTCAGCTGAGTTTTGCTAGAATATAACTGTGTTCTCTATTCATAATTCTGGTAAGACTGAAAGCATTTCTTTGTATATTTTAATATTGTTTAATGTTTCGAGTGATTTGATACTGCCATATCAAAATCTATCCCTTACACCAAGTAAGGATTCGCTCTAGATCCCCAGCCCAAGTTCAGGGTCTAGAGACAAACAAAATACATAAACGCCAGCAAGGTTTATGAAGGGCGGATCATGTGTTGAGATCAGTGGAACATATCACCTATCTTATTCAATAGCAGGAAGCTAATGAACATATTTCAGAATATGTAGTCTTGGGGAACTAATACTATGTGAAACCAACTTGGTAAGATGTGCTGTATGGTCAGAGAGATCTGACCCCGTCTATGTGGTGTTGTTGTGTAGTGTTGTGTGCAGAAGTGGCTCAGGAGGTAGAGTTCTGACACATGACCCAATACTTTTGTTGCAGAAGTGTGAGTTCTGTTTGGCCCAAAGTGGTGTCAAATGCTGTGTTGATAAATACAAGTGTGGACCAGTGCAGTCTAGTATTTTGTCAGAGCAGCCTTATATTGCCCCCAAGCACGGAGAGGTGGGGCCACCAGATTCCAGCACCAGAACTACTCAGTCAAGATACGTGAGCGTCTGGCCTGCTGGACCTTCACCAACTTATTAACTAACTAACACACCAACTATATTACCATCACTAGAACCCACAAAAATTTTGGGAAACAAAACTTGTATTACTCCCATCAGTGAAGGGACAATGTTTGGTAGTCATAGACAGGGAGTGATGATATCACCCCAACAGCATATCTAGAAATAAGTTCTCCTGGGTCTATCTTAATATAATTACTATTAACCAGTCACTTGAAATACATATGTACACATTTTCTATTTTATTATGACATATATTCATGCATTTCATTCATAACTTCAAAACCTTTCATATGTTCTGACCAAAATAAAACCTTGGTTCAGAACAAATAAACTTAAAGAAAATTTAATATCAAAAATTTAAACAGCTTGAGTTAGTTCAGTGTATTATAAATTTTATTAATATTATTAGACTTATTAAATATCTGTGTGTGTGTTGGTATATACTAATACAACACCTTACATTTCAGTACCCTAGATTTTTAACGTAGCCACATTCATTAGTAAAAAAGATATGTGTGAGGTCGTAAGTGGTAGCAAGAAGGGCCTTCTGTAAATTCACAGCAACATTTATCTCAGGAGCCTTCACAGCTGACCTCATGCATCACACTAGGTAATATCACAACCATACAGTACCATCAAATCCACTACATAATTGTACTACCGAAGAAAGCAACTTGATCGCTTGGTCAGTTGGTCACTCACTTTATCTAGTTGTGTATTAATTTGGTGTAGATGCTAAGAGTGGCATCAGTAATTAAAGTTGTACCTGATGTAGTTGGAAAGATCAAGTTATAAATAAGTAAAGGATGTACAGGAGCGGAATAAACCAGATGATGTTTATTACTGATATGTTAATATTAATTCTGTATCATTGAAATGATGTTACTTACTATGACTGTATAACTTTGACATCTGATGACTGACTAGTCTGACTTATGTGCTAGTCAGGTACAATTAATTGAAATGTTAATACTTCTGTATCACTGAAATGATGTCCTTACTTACTATGATTGTATAACGGTGATATCTGATGACTGACTGGTCTGACATCTGTGCTAGTCAGCTACAAGTCTAGCCAGATACTAGCCAAGGCTGATATGATGTTTCAGGTTCCATGAAATAACTCAAACCAGACTGTCTAGTATCAGAAGCCTGTGTTGTTCATCAGAGGCAATCCCACAAAAGTGCAGGACCCCAAAGAGTGAACTTCAACTGGTCATTGGCATCCCTAATGTTGGGTCAACCAAGTCTTATATCTACAAATGACAGTTCAGTGTCAGCATTGTCAAGTTGAAAGATAAGTGTCATTTAAGACACTGACCACCCATACATGAAAAACAGCCAATAGTTGAAAACAGCATTCATACCTTTAAGAAATTCAGTCAATTGATGACAGTTATGTGTAAAGTCAGAGGACTAAGAACAGTGATATAAGTTAAGTGATTGCAGTTTTCAGTAACTTTATTATTCTAGATCTTGAAGTCTAACAGACAATAATAGTAATTGTGTGAATATTTTTTTATATATTTTAAGGCTCTATTCCAACTAGCAGAAATAGAATATTAGTGTAAATATTAAAATATTTTAACTGTACCTGAGAAATTATTCACTTCTCACATTTGTGGTTAAAGTGAATGTTCATTTTATTTATCCCCTAGACCTTTAGTAATCATAAGATAGTCACAGGGAGGAGACACCTTAAATCCTGGTACAACTTCTTACCAACTGGCCAGGGTTTTCACAGTCTGACTATTTCTATGATATCCATACACCAGGGCTTATTTCTAAGACTGGGGTATTACTTGTGAGACCAGAACTCTTTACTGGCATACTATCCTGGTAGCATATGAGATACCTGGATTCTTAAATAGATAAATAATTTTAAATAACCTCCCGCTACATATGGCATGAATTGAATATTAGTTTGGGGTTCATTTGTCTAATTGTTCTACTGGTTAATAGTCCATTTTGTTTGTGCTGTTCAGAAACATACTTGTATCTTTATGGCATGAATTGAATATTAGTTTAGGGTTTATTTGTCTACTTTTTCTACTGGTTAATAGTACATTTTGTTGTGCTGTTCAGAAGTATACTTGTATCTATATGGCATGAATTGATTATTAGATTGGTTATTTTGCCTACTTTTTCTACTGGTTTCGGTTATTCCTTTCTGATGACATAGCTTTGTTACTACTTTTAGAGTTGAACAGATCTTAGAGAATGTCATCCACTTTAAATAACTTAAACTGTCATAGACAGGAAATGAGGCATCAAAGAAGAGTTCGCTACCCAAAGAGCTGTAGCTGGGAGACTTTTTCAGGGCATAAATCGAGAATTCCACAGCAAAAGGCGCAATTGGGAAGAACGCGAAAATGGCTGTATACCGCACTTCCTGTGTTCCAGTCTTGAGATATGGGTGCGAGTCATGGGTTATGACTGCAACTCACAAAAGCCAGCTCCAATGAGATATCTGAGTTAGGTATCTGAAGTAACAAGAAGAGACGTGTTTAACATGGTTAAGATACATAAGTACCTCAAAACCCAGCACCTGCATACCCAAGTGGAATAGTCCCAATTACGATGGTTTGCCAATGAATGCAAAATAGAGTTAGATCGACTACCATATGGGAAACTAAGAGCCACAGATCTCGACCTCCAGGACGACGTAAAGTTCGTTAGGAGAACAACATTAAACAACCTCTGAAAGAACGAGGACTAGACTGCTCAAAGACCAAGAGAAAGAGAGCTGATAAGATAGTATGGCGTTCTCCCTGGCAAACCTCTACACCCCGGGGTAGAAGAGGAACGTATCTTGTCTTCTTTTCGCTGATCATAAACGCTGCTTTCTACCGAGATATCATCCTTTATTCCCTTAAATGTTCATCTGATTTGTAACACTGCTCTGTAAAACCACACAACTTAGGTTTTCATTAATCCCCTGGCTTTACTATTTTATAATCCATGATTTGCCTCCACATAACATATTCTCTATTAAAACAATAATCAGTGAATTCATAATTGTAACACCAGTCTCCTCAATTTAATTTACACAGTGTACGTGTAACGAAAATAAAACCATTTATTTGTATCTCTAGAGTTGTCCTTTTTTTTTTCTTTGATCTGCTATATTCACCTGCTGGAGACTGAACTCAAAGAATGTATTACATTTATCACCCCATCCCGATGTCAAGTATTCATTGTACTTTTACCACAGTAGGTTTCCTAACAATTTGTAGTAGATTAAGAGATTGTTAGAGTTTTCCGTAGATTCGCTTTAGTTGTCTGTTATGAGGAGCAGGTAAAAGTAGCATTGTTTTTGTATCACACGAGACCTTGAATTCTGCCAAGTCTAGAATACAATGTACTTCACTCACACAAGAACGTATAGATAATGTTTTAATCATAGCATTGACTAATAAACTATCAAGTATATCTTCACTCTCAAGAATTATATTGCTGACCCTGTTTCTGGTCTCCGCCAGGATATCATTGTTCATTACTTCTAATGTCAAAAGTAGTGTCCAATTGGCTGAGTGGTTAAAGCTCTTTCCTCTCGCGGTACGGTTGCGGGATTCCGAGATCGAAACCTGACAGCGTCACGCACCAGGTAACCCAATTGTAAATGGGTAGCTGGCTCTTCTTTTGTGTTAGGAAGGCAAAGGCAGCAAGGAAGGAACTGATCACTATCACCTAAAAAAAAAGCTGGACGTAGTATGATGACGTCTCTAACATTTTATTATTCTACGGCAATATCTTTTATGGGGTTAGCTTCACCTTTTTTTTTATTAGATGCCATAAGTATTGGTAATATTGGTCTATACCTTATATACCACTACTACATATTTTAGCCTCTAGACTTTCTGAACTTAATCATTGTCTATTCTTCTCGTCCACATTACATATTTATTACTTTCAGTTTACGTTTAGTCCCGGGTTATTTGTTCAATGTGTCTTCATGTCGATCCTACCCGTTGTGTGTGTGTGTGTGTGTGTGTCTTGTTCCTTTCTCAATGTGTTTTAGGTTGTCCTTCAATATGTGATACCTGTGGGTTGTCCTTCCATATCTAATACCTGTGGGTTGTCCTTCCATATCTGATACCTGTGGGTTGTCCTTCCATATGTGATACCTGTGGGTTGTCCTTCCATATGTGATACATGTGGGTTGTCCTTCCATATGTGATACCTGTAGTTTGTCAGAACAATGACTGACCTTGTAATCTATTGTTAGAACTTGTGTATCAGGTTGTGCTCCGGGATGAAAATATTGAGATAACATTAAATAAAGCTTTTATCAACATTAATATATTTTATCTTCCCTTGAATGTCTTCAACAAACACACACTAACTCTGTCTGTCCTGTGTTATCTTTTCAAGGTCTATCTTTGTCTACTATGTCTCTTTAATGTCTGTCTATAGTTCACTTACCCGCGATAACATGTCTGTCTATAGTTGACTTACCCGTGATAACATGTCTGTCTATAGTTCACTTACCCGTGATAACATGTCTGTCTATAGTTCACTTACCCGTGATAACATGTCTGTCTATAGTTCACTTACCCGTGATAACATGTCTTTCTACTTTTTCTTACACGGAGATTTTAGGACAGGAATTGCCTTATTATCAGATTATCAACAAATTTTCTTAATGTGTGTCCTATCTGACGTCATGTCTTCTCACCTTCCGTTCTACTGATGTTTGTCTGGTTGTTTCCCTTAGCTCCAAATTAGTCATCTTGTCATACCAGTTTAATTCTTCTGATTTCTACAAGCACACATTTTTGACAATCTCTAGCTTCTTCCTTCCTGTTTTTATTTACTTTTTATGTTTCCATGTTTCGGAGTCATACAATAAGACTGACTTTACATTTGAGTTTAACATCTACAACTCGATAACACTTTCTTTAGCTACTTTAGACAAAATGGTATATAGGTCAGCTCTGGGTCATGGAAGGTAACTTTTTTACCGATCGCAGGACCCGTGGTTTGTGGTTTGCTTGTCCAAGCTGTAACAGAGAGCATTTTGTTTTGTCACAGTCCTAGCCCCGCGCCAGATATTCAGAATTTCTGTGAAAATCTCGATGCCAGTGGGTCATTTATCTACCCAGCAGCTCGCGGAAGTTCTAATAAATGTTCTAGGGTGGGCTGACTATTCTTCCAGAGACTAGAAACCTGACAGACTCAACCGAGGAGGTAACTCTGGCCATCTCAGAAACCCACAGTCTCAGCTTTCAGTAACACATCAAAGTTGGAAGTGTCAGACATGGGCAACAGTATCGAGTCATCCTGACTCAGTAGACAAGCCAGCTCCATCACTCAAAAACTAAGTCCAGTCACTAAGTTAAGTGTACTAGTAGAAGTAGTATAACACTAGAAGTGTAGTTCAACATCGTGGTAATAGTACTATAGGAGTGATGGGTAATAGACTTGGTGTTCACTTCTCAACCTGATATCTATATTCACAGTATGTTAATAGAATAATTAATTTACAAACCAGTTTTAAGCTTTGAAAAAAAAAGTATGTCAGTGTTTCATGTGTTGCAATTTATATTTGGTTATCTCGGGGAACATGTCAGTAATTTGCTAGTAAGGAGAGTTGTTGCGCTGGATATTTAAATATCTCTGCAGAACTCTCCAAGATCTCCTTCTTTCACCGAGAGAGACTCGCTTTCTATTTTTAATCTAATTACTTTTATTTGTTAATTCGTCCTATTGATATTTTTTTCACCTCCACAGTTAGGTCAAACAAGGTATCTTTCTGAGGCATAGAAAATATGTTTACCAAATTAGTTTAGGCGGCAGTTTATGCCGGTCAAAAATACAAGTTAAGTTTGGGTTTACTATTTTGCGTTAAAAGATTTATTCGCTTATAAATATTACTTTGCCAAAACTAGAATCCAGTGTATAGTAACGTTTAACAGATTTACATACACATTATTATAAAAGCGTTAAAAGATCCTTTTACATAATACTAGTAAATAAAATAAAATATTTTGTTTTACATAGTTTTAAATAAATAAATTAAAATAATATATACAACACAAAACTAAATGTTAAATGTTACAATTACATTTAACGCGTGCTTTGTTTCCCTTGGAAGACAAATTATTTCCCCTTAAAATAAAACTTAAAAATATTTATCGGTGTTATGCGTGACAAACATTGCGATGTCAACTTTTGGTTGTATAGAAAGAGTAGAAAATGAGTGTAACGTCAGTCAATCTATATGTTTGTTGCACGTATGTTAAAAAAAGAATGCGTTAAATAGCGTTCATTTTAAACTGGATAACTTATTTATATAAATAGCATTAGTTAAAACGTATGTAAGTGTTTGCCGAATTTTTCTTATTGTGTTACTAGCGAAACAGATAATGTTATCTTATTCAAACAAACACAATAATTCAGTGCTGTTAAAAATAAAAATAAACAGTCGAAACGAAATGATTTCTTACTGGTGCAACATCTTTTACTACTGCTTCTATACGAGCTTAGATCGGAACTGTAACGACTAACTATTGGTCACTTTTGTAGAAACATATTCAAGAGCTTTGATGACGAGAAACAAATAAAAGAAGGGATTCAGACAACACTGTGGCTGCTTAGAATTTCAAATCTAGAGACTAGTAAAAGTCAAGTAATGAGCGTAGTCGTCATCAACACACGAGCCCTTTGTCATCATTTATCAATCAAGTTTATATATTAATATTTTTGTGGGGGTCGGAGTGGCTACAAGTTATTGTGTCCGCCTCGAATTCCTGAGGCACCAGGTTCAAATCCCAGTTGAGGGAATGTCATTTGTGGAATTTATTTTTTAGAACCCGTTGTCCTAATAATGGCATACTCGCCTCTGGTCTCCTGGGTAGTGAGATTGGATGCCAAGCCTTCTCGGATAAGGGCGAAAACACAGTAGGTCTCGTGTGCATGTTGCACGCGTTAAAAATCACACGGCAGTTTTAAATCGTAAAGAGTTGGCCTATCAGGCAAAATTTGCCCTGGCAAAATTAAAAAAAATTAGAAACCTACTCACCACAAAAATATTTATAAAATGTGTGATTCCCATATGCACACATTGGGATTCTCGTCGGTGCTAGAGAGTTCGTGCACTGTGCTGAGATCACAGTGTGATCTAATGCAGGAGATCAGAGCACTGATGGAGTTTTCCGTGTGCAATGAAGATAATCCATAAAACCAAACCAAACCAATATTTTTGTGGTTTACAATTTTTACAGAATTGAGTAACAAACCCACATCTAACCCTTCTCATTCGCTTTGTACGAGTTGATGGTAGGTGACAATGTTACTATTTGTTACTCCCCTTTCAGGACCCGAACAAATACTAGAATGGAACTTAGCTCTTTACACTGGATTTATGAACTATAAAAACGCAGTTGACAGTGTAGACAAAGAATCACATGGAAATTGATGAGGCATTATGGAGTCCTACTGAAGATCAATAACTTAACAAAGAAAACGTATCAAGAAGTGAGATGCTGATATCTCCATAAAAGGACATCTTAAGAGCATGCACTATGTAACAGGGTAGACTATTAAGTAGCTACAACTGTTAGCCTTATAGTAAAGTATTTTATGAATGACTAGTTAGATAAATAAACCACTAGTCAAGAATCAATGACATCATCAGTCATGACACACATGAACCCAGGATGTCATCAAACCTTGTGTGGCCTCCATACAAGTCAGACTGGAAAACATTTAGATTAGAGAGAACTTTAAACAATGGTTGGTCATCATCACATAGAAACAATAATTTTAGACTAGAGGATTCGTAGTTAGTTAGGTTAAAGATTATTTCAACAGTCCACTAGCCCCCAAGACCAATCATTAGAAGGTTTCCGGTCTTAACTCCAATGAGAAATACTTCCTCTGGCAAGCCATAGCACCAGCCAAGTATAAAGACTGATGCATCTTAGTAATCAGTCAGAGCTCGAGACAGTAACTCAATGCTAGATGCAGACTCCACGGTGACACCATGGTTTTTTCTCACGGATTTATTTCGCACGGATAATTGTGGTTTTGTGAGTTTGTGCTGTAGCAGCGGTTTTTCCCCCTCGTGCGGGAACTTTTGTGTGTGGTGTTTTTTGTGTGCTTTAAAAATGGAAATTCCAGAAATCTCTTTTGATATCAATGAAGCACTAGAGGGTGGCCAGTTACATAAACCTGGAACTCTTGTGATCACAACATCAGGGTCACAGGCCTCAAGAGTATCATACTCTTTAATTACCAGCATACTCGCAGGTCCCGCCGGAGTCGGGGTAAACGGGATATCATCCTTATATAGGTTCGCCAACCCAAATAAATGGTATGTGACCCTTACAAATTCGGCACACATTAGCCACTATAAAAACCTACATGGTAAAAAATTTGAATGGGCCAACCCCAAATTCACAGCCATAGTTGAACATGTGGACAAAGAAAGATCGAAAGGGCTACTACACTGGTTGCCAGCCACGATCAAGAAAGAAACTGTTAAGAAAATTGCTGACTTTATTACAGGTGATGTAAACACCGAAGTATATCAAATACAAAATGCAAAAGACAAATGGACTTTCTTATATCAACCCAAACAGACGGTTCCACACTACGTAAATGTAAAATTGCAAGGACAGGAAAACAAAACAATGAAAATTTTCATAGCTCTTCCGGGAAGACGTACCCCCTGCACAATCTGCGGTCTAGACTCGCACTGGACAAATCAATGTCCCAAGAAGAGACCAACTTATTCGGAGAAAAGTCAACTACATCAACAGAACACTCAGAAAACACCTTCATCACAAGCAGAAGTAGAACTTATACCCTTTCCATCGTCCCCCACCTCGGGGCCTCTGAATAACAATATCAGAAATTTGTCAGACTCGGACACGATGTCTACAGACACAGAAGGCTTCAATACAGTAGAAAGGAAGCGGAAAAGAAAGAGAAGAGAAAAGCTCCGAAAGATCAAGACCAAGGAAACACCTAAAGAAACAGAGAAACCACCAAGACTACACACTGGGGAAAAAGCAGCAACACAACAGGAAACAAGGGAAAATTTAGATGACAAACACCCCGATCTACAGGATGATGGAAGCACCTCTCTCTTATGGGCAGCGGCTACAAGTGAAGACGATAATCTTGAAATGAACTTTATGGACCAATTCTTAGGTACACAGGAAATAGAAATGTCTCAACATCGAGTCCCCCTCTCGGAAAGAGAATGAACATAAAACCTCTACCGATGGAAGTGTGCAAGACTTTTATAAATATATTAAGTTACATATCTGTTATTATAGGAATGTATAGGAACATGGAATGTAGAATGTACACATATGGGTATGCATATGTTCATATGTTTTATAAAGACACATATGGGTATATGTATATTTATAGTCCTTCTTGTCACTTATCATCCTGTAATTCGCGTCCCAAGTTTAGGGCCTTTCTTTTCTTGAGCGGCTTTTTTTTCTACATTCATCATCCTTATCCCTTATCCACACAGATGTTCAAGTACCTTTCCTCTTTCCTAGAACTGACTACACCTACTCTCTGCAGTAACAAGAGAACTGCATATTTTTGTTTAATGTTAGGTAAATGTTTAAAGGAATAATGTTTGGGTTTTTCATGGCGCACACTGTTTTACACCCCAACACTACGCCCTTTAGTTTAACCTTGTTGTCTTTAAACATAAACGGTTTAACAAATAAATTAAACTCTCTGGAAATACTAATTAAAAAATACCAACCCGATTTTGTTTTTCTGCAAGAAACCAGAGTTATTTCTAACTTCCGGGCCAAACAAATAACAATAAAATTAGGCTTAGGAAACGGGTGGTTTAGTATAGGGACATCACACACAGGTGTAGCGATCTTACAAGTATCAGAAGAATGGGAAACAACACACCATAACACTGACACTAGCGGTAGATTAGTTTGTGTCAAAATTAAAAATAAACAAAGTAAACAAGACACATACACATTAGTCAATATATACGCTCCCAGTCAAAAAGTAAACCAGCCAGCTTTTTATGGAGAACTCTCTGATTTTTTGTCACGACAATACAAAGGACGGAACTTAATTTTAGGAGGGGATTTTAATTGTGTCATGTCCGACCTAGATCTTGTCGGTCGAACCTTACAAAGACAGAACACATATGTAAATAAGAATCAGACATCTCCGTGGAAGGTATTACGAACTATTGTAGAAGAGCATAGTTTAAATGATACCTTTAGAAGTGTTGAACCAAATAATAGATCGTACACTTTCATAGATAAGACACACCCAGGCTTACGACGAGCATCTAGGATAGATAGGATATATACATCAGAAATTTACAAGGTACTGAAAACACAACATATTAACAGCACACTCGACTTCACAGACCATAAAGCAGTTTATACAGTGTTAGGTATAGGGACGCCCATTATAACATCTAAAAGATCTCTACATTGGAAGTTTAATTATAGTTTACTTAAACATGATTTCTTCACAAAGGAAATAACGCAGCTCATATTAGGATACGCAGAACAGACCCCTGAACAAAATATTGCAGGATATTGGGACCTATTAAAAAACACCATAAAAGACAGGACACAGGTCCTAGCAACCTACATACACAGGACATCCAAAACACAAGAAAAGATATTAGAACAAGCTATCAAACTGACAAAACAAATAGACAAAACTGACCCGGTTATTCAGATGTTACAAGACCAGTTAGAACAGCATAAACAACATATATACAAAGGTGCAATGCTGAGAACGAAGTTATGTACAACACAAGAGACTCCAAACAGACAGTACTTGGCAATAGAACAGAACGTTCAACAAAATAAGCAGATTCGCCAAATACAAGATAACAATGGACAATTGCAAACGAACAACACAAACATATGTCAGACCATCTTGGAATTTTATAAACATTTATACACCAAAGAAGAAACAAGAACAGATACGCAAAAAAAGTTTTTAAAGTACACAAAACCTCTTACAGAACAAGAAAATAAAAATTTAGACCAAGTTATAACACTCGAAAATTTGAGAGAGGCAGTAAACGCACTAAACAGAGATAAGTCCCCGGGCCCAGATGGCCTTACATCAGAATTCTATACTTTCTTTTTTCCCGTTCTCGGACCACTATTAATGAAAGTTTTTGAGGAAGCCTTTCAGAAGGGCGAACTTCCTAAAAGTTTAAACCAGTCGTACATAGTACTCTTACCAAAAGAAAAAACAGATAGGAAGCTACTAAAAAATTATAGACCCATATCACTTTTAAACACTGACTACAAAATTTTAACTAAAACTCTAACTAATAAATTGAAACCATTCATGCATATCCTAACTCATGACGACCAACAGAACAGCGTGCCACAGAGAAATATTAGTAAACATACACACTTTTTTAGAGACCTGATTAATTACGCGTCAGACAAACAACATGAGGCCGCTATTTTATCGTTGGACCAAGAAAAAGCCTTCGACAGGGTATCCCATTCTTTTTTGCACAAAACTCTGCTTGCTTGTAATGTAGGGCCATACTTTAGGAAATGGATAGAAATTATATACAAAACACCCGAAAGTAGACTTTTATTGAATCACACAATCACAGAACCATTTATTCTAACTAGGTCAGTCAGGCAAGGCTGTCCACTCTCGCCTTTGTTATATGTACTGTCAATAGAACCCGTGTTAGAGAAAATAAGACACGACACAAACATCACGGGGGTTTTCATTCCAGGACAAGGTCAAAGGAAATTAGCAGCCTACGCGGACGATACGATATTTTTCCCGACCAAAATTTCATCTATTCAAAATATTTTAAACACCTTTAATGAGTTTGGACGAGCCGGTGAAGCAAAATTAAACATTCAGAAGTCAAAGTTAATGGGAATAGGTAAATGGAGAAACAGATCAGATTTCCCCTTTCAATTGCTACAAGTAAATGAAATAAAAATTTACGGTATTACATACACCGCCACTCCAACACAAAGGACTACAGACGTATGGAAAAACTTGTTAGAAAAAATAAAAAACAAACTAGAAAGATATAAATACAAAACTACTACAATTTTCGGAAGATCGGTTTTAATCAACACTTTTATTCTCCCTAAATTGATTTACATAGCAAATGTTCAAATCATTCCTCAAGAAATTATTACAGGAATAAACAAACTAATAAGAACTTTCTTATTTCGCAACACTTTATACTGTATAAAGCATAAAACGTTAATACAACCCAAAGATAAAGGGGGAGTATCTTTACAAGATATAGCAACTAAAATAAAAGCTTTAAGAATCAAGTACATAGGAGAAATAGTAAAAAATTCTGAACAATACCCTTTAGCTCATTATTATATTGGTCTGAGATTATCTAACGTATGTCGTTACAAAAACAATCAACCTCATTATTTTGGCACTTTACCACGGTTCTACAAACAATGCATACAGAGCATACAAGGAAACACACCTTTATTACAACAAAATACACGTTCCATTTTCAGATTTCTTATTAGTGTACAAGAAACCTCATTAGTGACAAGGATAAAACATGGGTACAATTATTTTATAACTGATTACCAACCTATTTTTAAGAGCCTACACGAGTTACCACTTGCTCCACCCGCAAAGGAAGTCACGTTTAGATTATTATATAACATGACACCCATTAGGCAAAGACTTGTTGCACAGTGGAAAAAACCTCCCAAAATGCAAATTATGTAATACCAATACACAGGAGACAGAAGATCATTTGTTTTTTTTTACTGTAGTACAGTCACTCCTACAATAGGAATTTTGAAAAAGGAATTGATGGTCTACTTTCCACGCAGTATAGACATGTATAGAGCTATCATGCTGAATTCCCTACCAAAGTGCACACAACAAGTAGAACTGAAACTTTTGAGCCTGATAGTGGAATTTAAATATTTAGTCTGGATTTGTAGGAGCTGCGCGGTGTTTGAAGGGAAACAGTACAACGCCCACTTATTCTCAAAATTATTCTTACAAAAAACACAATATATAAAATGTTGAAGGGATTGAGGAAGGGGGGGGGGGGGGGGGGGAGGGGGAAACAAATTTCAACCTAGAATTGACTGTACATATGTTTAAATAATTATAGCCATGTTTTGGCTTTCTGGATGCAAGTTTCAATGGGTATGTGAAGGTTTTTATTTGGAAAGTGTGAGCAAGTGTAAGTTTCTAGATATAAAATACTATGAACTAAACGGGATTTTGATTAGCTATAAACCATATTAATTTATTTTTTTATTCTTTTTAAAAGTAAATTAACTTTTTAAATTTCTTTGTTATTTCAGTTAATCTATATAAAATCTTAATTATTTATTATTTAATTTTTCTAATGTATTTTGTTTATCAAATTATTCTTTTATTTTTTTAACTTGTTTAAGTACACTATGGAAGTGAGAGTGCGCAAAAGGTTTCATATGTAATATTCAATGTATCTTTCTTGTATTTCATGTAAAATGTACCTGATTTTGTAAAGTGGAAAGAGTGACAAATAAAAGTTAAAAAAAAAAAAAAAATAGGGCGTTCTTTAGTTTAGGTTTGGAGCAACCTGGCGCTACATCTACTATTGAACGAAAAAGCCCTTGACTCCTACGGTTTGGATAATAATATCCATCTAGAGATCTCCTACCACCCAGGACCGTTTAGTGACCCAGCACTAACCCCTGCAACGATTATATTTGTGGTTCACTCCACAGGACGTAAGTTCGATCTAGTTCTAATTGAGGTCTCGAATCGAATTTTCATTTCGTTAGGATTTCCACAGAGGTAACAAAACGACTACAGTATATGAGAAACTCCGTAAGCCTTTCGCCTTGGAGGCTAAAGCTGGCTGTTTTGCTTTCCCCCACCAGAAATTCTTATCTAACTGCCACAACATCATTTTCCTTAAACGAAACTGAATAAAATACACCTTTTATATAACTATTCGGATCTTTCAACTAATCTGTTCTATTGAAGTTTCACTTGACTGTTTGAGTTGCCGATTATATTCAACCCTTCAAGATAAAATTAAGAACCATCAAGGCACTTACGAGCTCTACTATTTACCTGGGCTGTTCCACCATTTCGTAATTATTATCGCTGGTGTATAGCCAGTATGTGCCAGAAGAAACACAATAAGGAAAGTCTTGGGATTATTTCCCTTATCTCAAGTGATAGACGGATTTACGTCCCTTACCACTCTTTCCTTCCCCGGTTACACATATATGACTTTTTGGTGCCGTTAACCAGCTCGTAACTGCTTTTTTACGATGGATTCAGCTACTCAACAGCTTGAGCATCAGGTACTTTTGTTGCAACAGCAAAATCAATTGCTTCATCAACAACTATCACTGCAACAAGCAGCGAGTCAAAATTTGCCTGATTCTTCTGAAAATTCTTCTAGCACGTTACAGTCGATTGCTAATACTCTTAGCTCCATAACACAGAGTGCTAACTTCAAAAATATTAATAACATTGTCAAGCCGTTTCATGGTGATGATACTCAATTTCGCCAATGGCTTATTGACATTGACAAGTTTGTGTCTTTGATCCCTTCGGCAACCGATGAGGACCGAAAGCCTGTTACATTCCTTTCTTCACAGTCATTAGTAACTGATTTTCTGCGCCGTCGTGCACAACTCTTTCCTAATGAAACTTTCGCTTCACTAAAGAAGGCACTGGTCAGCTGTTATTCTTCCATAACTGACTGTCAGCACGCGTGGACTCTTCTTCGTAGAATACGCCAGGAAAGACAGGAACCTGTCCAATTCTATGCGGACAGACTATTGAACTTGGCTGAGGATGCCTTCATTGATTCTTCGTTTACATCTGCGGATATTGATCGGCAGCTTTTGGTATTTTTATTGATGGGTTATCATCCGACACATTAAAATTGCATTTGATCCGCAAGGATCCTCAGACTGTCACGGATGCGATTCAACGGGCAATCACAGAGGACAATGTAAAGAAACGCTTTACTAACCGTCTCGGTCGTGAGCCTCGTCTTGAACACAAAATTGATGAAGAACCGATGGACGTTAGCCATTGCCGCCACTCTTGGCAGCAACCTTCGAGATCGCAACAGCCCCCTTCTAATGATTGTCACCATCAGAGCCAACCTCGACGCCTTCAACATCCACCAGCGCCACAGGTCCACCAAGTATCTTCAGTAATATGTTACACTTGTGGACAAAGGGGACACGTCTCGCGCAACTGTTTTCAAAGGCAACAATACAGCCCACCACAGACACAAAGTAATCCCGTGCCACAAAGACAACATTACCAGAACAGGCAACAACAACCTAGTCAACCTTTATGGCTCCCTACCGCTCCTGTGTCCTCCCCCCAAGGTCCCCCGCTTTCCTTCTCACGTACAGTCCCGTCCTCCACCCTTAATAAATCAGGGAAACTCTTGGGTTGCCCAGTAGCTAGGACCATACCGGGTAGCCTGAAACAATCCTCACGTCGGTCCTTCCGTAATAACTGTTTTCTTTCCTTCCCACCTACGGTATCTTCCGCCTCTCTTTCTTATGTTTCTCCTCCTTCTGTCACTCCGGATCCTTCATCGTGCCTTATCTCCATCAACATGAAAAGCTACCGTGCTCTTGTTGATACTGGAGCAACTGTTAACCTCATCCGTGAACAGTTGTTTCGTCAGATCCGTCGGCACGTAAAATTTTTTCCTTCTTCTACTCCTTTAGCCTCCGTTACTGGCCAACCTTTACGTTCCATTGGAACTGCTAAGATAAGCCCCAAGATTGGTTCTCAATCTGTTGTCCATCCATTTATCATCACAAGAGGCATGTCCCGTAACTTTATTATTGGTCGTGACTTCCCCCGCCCCTCCACTACTCCTTCACATTTAATTCCTCAACCTCCCTCCTCATACCCCAACACCATTGGTGCTGTTACTAATGCGCGTGTATCGTTTAGTAACTACCCTCCTCAGCGCCGTTCACTTTCCTCTCCTACCTTTACTTCCAGTTATCGTACTTCTCCTCCTCAGCCTCTTTTCCCACAACTTTCTCCTTCTCCCTCCTCCTCCCTGAATGTGCCACCTACACGCCTTGCTTAATTGATGGAGCAAGTGACAACTGACTCCCCACATGCCAGTCGCATTCGTCAGTTTTTCAAGAATAATCATGATATCTTTGCTCTCTCAGACATGGAACTAAAGAGAACCAATACTGTAACAATGGAAATCCATACCACCACTGAAGTGCCTGTCTCACTTAAGCCGTACCACACTCCACTTAAGAATAGGGAGATCGTGGAGAAATCGATTACGGATATGTTGGCAGCAGGTATCATTGAGAGATCCCGATCCTCCTGGTCTTCCCCCATTGTAATAGTCACTAAGAAGGATGGTACTAATCGCTTCTGTTGCGATTATCGGGCCTTAAATGCCATCATTAAAGTTATCTCATACCCCCTTCCTCGGGTTGACGATATCTTGGCAACTGTTGGCAAATCTAAGGGTTTACTACCCTAGATGCCCGTTTTGGATTCTGGTGCATTCCGATGTCACCGGAAGCCAAAATGAAGTCCTCTTTTTCTACACATATTGGGAGTTACCAGTGGAATGTCATGCCATTCGGTCTAAAGACCAGCCCTGCCACGTATATGTCCCTCATGGACGAAGTACTGAAGGGCATGCAATCTTACGCCTTGGCTTATGTTGATCCTGATTCACACTCCAGGAACCCTTGAGGATCATTTACTCCATGTGGAAAAAGTTTTTAACCGATTGAGAGCACATAATGTTATGCTCAAGTTAAGCAAATGTGCCTTCTTACAGACCGAAGCTAAATATCTTGGTTTCATAATCAACCAAGATGGTGTCCCTCCGGATGATGCTAAAGTGCAGGCTTTACGTGATATGCCCCCTCCTACTTCTGTTCGCCACGTTCGCGGTTTCTTGGGCAGTTGTTCTTACTATAGAAAGCACATAATCAATTTCTCTAGAGCTGCTGAGCCTCTTATTGCTCTAACAAAAAAGTATGCTCGTTTCCGATGGACTGACGCCTGCCAAGATGCTTTCAATTATCTTAATTCTTCCCTTACTAAGATTCCTCGGTTGGCATATCCAGACATTAAACGTCCTATGATTTTGTATACGGACGCTTCTTTTCGGGCCGTTGGTGCTTGCCTTGTCCAGGCCAATGTTTCGGACTCCCCTCCGATTATTGCCGAAGTCCTAAACGAGATGCCTATTGCGTTCCTCTCTCACGCACTTAGTCGGTCTCAACAAAAATGGACCGTTACTGAGAAGGAAGCTTTTGCCATACACTATGCCTTGCAAAAGTTAGACTTCTATCTACGTGGTACAAAGGTTTAATGCGTACCGACCACAAGCCCTTGCTCACTTGGCTATCCAAGACGTCTGAACAACCCCGTAAGCTACAAACCTGGGCTCTGAATTTACAAAGTTATGATGCTACAATTGAGCATATCCCAGGAGAACATAACACTGTAGCTGACCTTTTGTCTAGGATTCCATATGATACTTGTACGGATCCCTCTTATTCTTCTCGGCCAGATCCTGCGATATTACTGGTCTTCTCTCTATAAAGATGTTGCCGAGTATGTTGACTCATGTAGAACATGCAAGCAGCGCAACATGCGTCCTCTGCGTATCCCTACCCAACTGATGTCTCTGACACATTTTCCTATGGAATGCGTCAGCGTTGATCTCTCTGGTCCCTATCCTCTTTCTCAGTCCGGTAATACCCATGTCTTGCATTTTGTAGACCAGTATTCTGCCTGGCCCGAATGTTTTCCACTTTGTGGATCTTCCTCTGAAGAAGTAACTGAAATCTTCCTTAATCATTTTGTGCCTCGCCACGGCTATCCTAAGACTATTCTTTCCGATAATGGGAAGCAATTTACTGGTCAACCTTTCCATTCCACTCTCTTGGCCCTTAATATAAGACATAAGATGACTAGTTTCTATATGCCCCAGTCAAATGGTCGCAATGAAAGAATGCATAAGACTCTTCATGACATCCTCTCCAAATTCACAGCTGATAATCCGCAGTATTGGGATCTTTATTTACCCCAAGCTCTTGAGGCTCTGCGTGTCAATGTGAATGATGCGACTGGTTTCTCGCCATTCTACCTCTTGTATGGCAGGTAACCACGCCTACCCCTGGATAATCTCCTTACTCCTCAGCGGAAATATATGGGTGATAATCCCATTGAGATTATCCTGCGACAGAAACGTTCCGCCCACCAGCAAGTTCACCATAACGCTCTCAAGGCGTTTAAGAAGCGACAGCGTTTGCTTGATAAGGGCACTAACCTACCTGTCACGTGAAAGATAATTTATTTTACCATCTTGTCCATAATTTGATTACTCCTTTAAATGTTCTGTTTTCCGAGACATTTTGTATTTTCGTTTCTTTCATATTCTTCTTTCTTTCATTTTTCACCTTCTCAACCCCACCCGAGGTTGTTTACGCTGGCCAGCTGCGGTCAGCTAACGCTAGACGATAATGTTACGTCAACGCACCTGTTCGACCAGAGAAACATTTCTCGGGTCCGCTTTAAGTGTTAGAACGAGCCAAGACGGTTTCTGTGAAAGAAACGGTTCGTTAACGGCGGGTACCCTCTGTGGTCCCAACAGGGGAATTTCTCTGGTCGCTTTAAAACGTTTGATGACGAGCGGCTGGTACCCTTTGAGGCCTGGGGAACTTTCGCACGATTTCTTTTGTCTTACTCTAGACTACGTCTTTCGCCGAACTTCTGTAGAAATACGCACGCCAGGTGTTCGGGGGGAGCGTCCCTTGTGATCTATAAGAGTAGACTGGTTTTAATAGACAAAGACATTCGTGAATTTCCTGGCCCGAGATAGACCATTATGGAAATAAGGCAAACATTAAACCCGAACTCAATGTTTTTCGCCTATTTCTTGGCATTTTTCGGGGTGAGTTGACATATCTTATAAATATGATATATTCATGTTAGCTTTTATATATATCTGTTAGGGAAGTGAATTTATTTCTGAGGACTTCTCCTAGTAATTTATTCAGTGATAAGTTAGCGCTGTCTACGGCCTATTAAGTGGTGCTTACACTGTTACGGTTTATCATGGGTTAAATGTTAAACTTACAATAACAGATATTAGGCGTAGAATCAGTCCACGAATGCTTACCATTGGGTTAAGAGTCAGCAAAATTAACTGTCATTTCTGTAAGATAATGTCAGGTGTGGATTGTTCACTTTAAAACTGAATAGTGAGATGCAGGTAATAACTCTGGATTATAGGAGATAGTCACTTATTCCTTTTGATAGATATTTTTTAGTGGCAAGGGAGGATCATTTTATGCTTACTTGTGTGGCTAGGCACTAGTCTATAACTTTCACTGAAAGCAGTCACCAGGCATAGATATAATTATATCTTATGATTCAGCCACAACTGTATTATTATAGCAAGAACATTGCATTTTCTTTGTACTCATTTTGTGGAAATGCTAATATATTTCCCAAAGGGGACATACGATTTATTTGTGTAATGTCAAATGCTGTAATCTGTTTATGTAAATTCATTTAATGTTGTAAGATGAATAAGCATATTCATTTAACTGTAACTACAGGTTAGGTTTCCTGTATGTTGAGATTGGGAGAAGAGGAGTAGATTGTTGCTGTCAGAACAGTTACTGACAGGTACCTGGGTGTGCAAAAGATATTAAGCCTATGCGGGCGCGTGGTGATAATTGATATTTTTAAGGAACAGGAGACATGGTTAAAGACCGCCCTAAACTATCATAGCAATAACTACAATAAATTTAATCCCATAGGGGAGCGAAACTTTCTGTATAAAGTCAGTGTGATTTATTATTTGCTTGATGTAAAAGGGTGTCTCTTTTTGGTCTCAGTTTCAGGGAGACCGACTCGCGAGAGCAGATTCCAGTCAGGCGAAGAACGAAATATTCTCTTCGATCTAGAGGGTTCTGAATACCGCTAGCGTCACGAATCGTCACACACCATTTCCCTCTCACGGGAGTTAAGCTCACGCAATCCTGGACGAGCCCCCATTTGTCGTGGTTGAGTTAGAGTGTAGAGTATTTGTCGAGTTGGACAACAGTAGTGAAATCGACAAGGGATAGTGGACTGACAGAGTTATAGATTACACACACAGAAAGGTGTAAATAGGAGATGGACTTGAGACAACCTGGAAGAAGATTTACCAAAATGATCTCTCTCTCCAAGCCTCAACTCACTTATGTCTGTCTAAGCACCTCCTGCTCTCTCTCTTTTCTCTTATCATACATAGAGATTATAGTAAAGAGCTAAAAATACAAATATGGATGGAAAGGCCGAAAGCGAAAAACCATATGCAGAGGCGTATCCCTCCAACTCAACGATCGTAGAAAGGAGGTGCCGCTCCTCTCATCACCCTGAGCGGAAAAGGTGCAAGAATAAGTCGCCTGCTAAAAGGGTTAAAGTTTCCAAACCGTTCCAAGGAACTTTGGAAAAACACACCGAGAGTTTTCTCTCGGGCACTTCGCGATCAAACGGGATCTCAAACCGTCCAGTCCTTTGCATGCAGACTGCGGAGCCTGTCAACCAGGAAGTGGATCTCGCATTGCAGGACAAAGTTCAACTGACGCCAGTAACTTCCTCAGGGGAGGGCAAAGTTGACGTTTATGATGGACACAGGGTTCCAGGCGAAGGGATCCCTGGTATTCCATTTGAGTCTCTCACACTTCTCAGGGCAGAAGACAGTGAGAAAAGCTGCCTTACTACTGTACAAGGAGCCATTGTTGAGAGCCTTGGCTCACGTCATGCTAGTAATGGGAAAGCGACTCAACATACTCTGCAACTCGCAGATATTACCTATCTGTCTTCACGGATAGAAGCTACGGAGATCGGTTATGATTTAGTAGAACCCCAGAATGCGATCGATTACTCTTTGCTTCTGGCAGCAGAGTTTTCTCATTCAAATCGCATTATTCCAGTGGTCTCAACCCCACTGATGGACAGCAAAGTAGTCGCCTCCGCCAGGCCATTACAGAACAACTTGATCATTTCCGTTGACCAAGCCAGAGTTGTGACTGGCAAGGCAAGGAAAGCTCCAGACACGCCTTTAGACGGCACAGGTCTGAAGATTGATCAATGCTCCCGCCGAAACAGCGGAGTAGGTGTGGAGAGGCAGAAGAAAAATGCTAGCATTTCTTCGGCCAACGAACGGCTTTATTTACCAACTAGGGTTACACGCGCGCGAAAAGTCCCTATAGACTGCAGCTATACAGGGTTATTCAAGTCCGCGACAGGTAAACCCATAACGGAAATTAAACAGCCCGAGTCCAACAATGATTACACTGCATGTAACAGGCGGATTATCTATGCAGTGGCCAGTGAGTTCAGGCGGGGCCGAAACTCACAACAGGTGCGGATAATTTTCCGGACCATGGACAGACAAAGCAAATTGGGGAAGGAAGGTCATGTTCACACGGAAACAGATTATGTCAGTGTTCAGTGGCCTCGCAAAATCCCATTTGCTGAACGTCTATTAGACAGAGGGAAGAAAAGAAATGAACTCGGAGCTAGTCATACAGACAGACAGAAATTGGAAACGTATTTGGGTTATGAGTATAGGATGCTCCAATGACAGGTAACTAAAGACAATGGAAAAGATAAATTACTGTCATTTTTGTCCGTATTCCTCGAACTTTAAAAGGGGGGGCACTTGTCACGTGAAAGATAATTTATTTTACCATCTTGTCCATAATTTGATTACTCCTTTAAATGTTCTGTTTTCCGAGACATTTTGTATTTTCGTTTCTTTCATATTCTTCTTTCTTTCATTTTTCACCTTCTCAACCCCACCCGAGGTTGTTTACGCTGGCCAGCTGCGGTCAGCTAACGCTAGACGATAATGTTACGTCAACGCACCTGTTCGACCAGAGAAACATTTCTCGGGTCCGCTTTAAGTGTTAGAACGAGCCAAGACGGTTTCTGTGAAAGAAACGGTTCGTTAACGGCGGGTACCCTCTGTGGTCCCAACAGGGGAATTTCTCTGGTCGCTTTAAAACGTTTGATGACGAGCGGCTGGTACCCTTTGAGGCCTGGGGAACTTTCGCACGATTTCTTTTGTCTTACTCTAGATTACGTCTTTCGCCGAACTTCTGTAGAAATACGCACGCCAGGTGTTCGGGGGGAGCGTCCCTTGTGATCTATAAGAGTAGACTGGTTTTAATAGACAAAGACATTCGTGAATTTCCTGGCCCGAGATAGACCATTATGGAAATAAGGCAAACATTAACACAGAACTAAATGTTTTTCGCCTATTTCTTGGCATTTTTCGGGGTGAGTTGACATATCTTATAAATATGATATATTCATGTTAGCTTTTATATATATCTGTTAGGGAAGTGAATTTATTTCTGAGGACTTCTCCTAGTAATTTATTCAGTGATAAGTTAGGGCTGTCTACGGCCTATTAAGTGGTGCTTACACTGTTACGGTTTATCATGGGTTAAATGTTAAACTTACAATAACAGATATTAGGCCGTAGAATCAGTCCACGAATGCTTACCATTGGGTTAAGAGTCAGCAAAATTAACTGTCATTTCTGTAAGATAATGTCAGGTGTGGATTGTTCACTTTAAAACTGAATAGTGAGATGCAGGTAATAACTCTGGATTATAGGAGATAGTCACTTATTCCTTTTGATAGATATTTTTTAGTGGCAAGGTAGGATCATTTTATGCTTACTTGTGTGGCTAGGCACTAGTCTATAACTTTCACTGAAAGCAGTCACCAGGCATAGATATAATTATATCTTATGATTCAGCCACAACTGTATTATTATAGCAAGAACATTGCATTTTCTTTGTACTCATTTTGTGGAAATGCTAATATATTTCCCAAAGGGGACATACGATTTATTTGTGTAATGTCAAATGCTGTAATCTGTTTATGTAAATTCATTTAATGTTGTAAGATGAATAAGCATATTCATTTAACTGTAACTACAGGTTAGGTTTCCTGTATGTTGAGATTGGGAGAAGAGGAGTAGATTGTTGCTGTCAGAACAGTTACTGACAGGTACCTGGGTGTGCAAAAGATATTAAGCCTATGCGGGCGCGTGGTGATAATTGATATTTTTAAGGAACAGGAGACATGGTTAAAGACCGCCCTAAACTATCATAGCAATAACTACAATAAATTTAATCCCATAGGGGAGCGAAACTTTCTGTATAAAGTTAGTGTGATTTATTATTTGCTTGATGTAAAAGGGTGTCTCTTTTTGGTCTCAGTTTCAGGGAGACCGACTCGCGAGAGCAGATTCCAGTCAGGCGAAGAACGAAATATTCTCTTCGATCTACAGGGTTCTGAATACCGCTAGCGTCACGAATCGTCACACCCCGTTCCTGATACAAAACCCCTTTTTGTCAACGCCAAGTTAAGCTCACGCAGTGCAACGGAGCCAACGCTAAATCTGGAATCGCCAAACGCAGTAGTAGTTCTCTACTCGCCTATTGGATTACCAGCCAGAGCATTGCGGCTTCCAGAATATCAAACCCGCTCAGCATGCCTATAGCAGAATTCCATATCACCCGCCTTTTTTGTGCCTAAACGGGGCACTCAGCAATCCACAGCCAAACCAGTTTAAACAGGATTTACAGCCAAGCGGAGCCTTGCGCCGGATAAGCGCGCCTGGGTCTCTTTGTCCTCAAGTGACTTCTTCTGGTGTATTTCCTGGATATTTAAAACCTCGCACGTATGAGCAGCCATCTATGGACAGGGTCGCCCAGTTCAATCAGTTGGTCAGCAGGAGATAAACAGCGTCCCCCAGCCCAACTCGCGCCAGTAGGGGGGGGGGGGGTCACCAACGATAGCGCCTATACAGTGATGTTCTTCAGGTTAATTCCATCACCGATGGAGGATATATACGAAAACACCACTTACTGGAGTTACTTCAGCTGGTCCCCGAAAACCGAAGGACTGTCACTCGATTATTTATCTCTTTGTGTTCTACAGGTTTTATGAATGGTGATCTGTGTGTGTGGTTGTTGGTGTATATGATTATTGATGAATATTTGATTATTGATGTAATTTTATGTTGTTGTGATGATATGCATTATTTTCATGGTTTTCTTCTTTAATAAATTTTACACATTTATTAATGCGCTGTTCTCGGCCTTTCCATCCATATTTGTATTTTTAGCTCTTTACTATAATCTCTATGTATGATAAGAGAAAAGAGAGAGAGCAGGAGGTGCTTAGACAGACATAAGTGAGTTGAGGCTTGGAGAGAGAGATCATTTTGGTAAATCTTCTTCCAGGTTGTCTCAAGTCCATCTCCTATTTACACATTTCTGTGTGTGTAATCTATAACTCTGTCAGTCCACTATCCCTTGTCGATTTCACTACTGTTGTCCAACTCGACAAATACTCTACACTCTAACTCAACCACGACACTACCCTAATTCCAAGTTGGTAACTTAGTCTGGTTTAAGAAACATGTCCGTAGCGATAAATTTGATCATCGCTGGCTTTCCGGGTACAAGATAGTTGAACAGACATCCCCTGTTACCTTCGTAATTTGGAATGAAGAGCGACACCACGAAACCAAAGCTCATGCTACCCAATTGCGACTAGATGAGCAACGCCCCTACACTGTCCCTCCTCCCGCTCCTTTGTCTGGCCGCCCAGTGCGAAATGCTACCCTCCAGTATAACCATTCAAACTCTCCATCCATGTCTGAACTTTCATTTAGTCCTCCATCAGACATCAGATCTGCCCCCGTCTCACTTAACACTCCCCTTGCTCCGCTTACACCTGTTCAGCCCCATGATTATGATGCTTCCTCATCAGATAGTGATAGTCCTACCAGAGATAATGCTTTACACAGACTCCGGTCTAGAGTAGGCCGACGAGCTGCTGTTCCCTCCACCTCCAAGGTACCTTCTCCTTCTTCACCCTCCCATATGGTTGATCGTACGAGACGTTATCGTTCTTGTTCCACCTCTGAAGGTCCTATCCCTCCTCCTGAACTGTACTCCCGTATCCACGCCCGTTACGCGCGTTTAGCTGAATTACCCTCCATTACTCCGGGCCCCTCTCATGCTCCGCCCCAGCATGATGTTATTATACCTCCAATTACAACAACTCCTGTCGTTTCATCCCCTCCTCCCTCTGTTCATATCTCATCTAACCCCGCTCTTCCTCCCTCTGATTATTTTACTCCCCCTCCGTCAGACCTTGACAGTTCCCCCGATTCTGCTTCTTCCGATACTGAACCTGATCTTCCTCCTCCCCTAGCTCGTTTTCCTTCTAAACGTCGTCATTCGACATCATCTGGCGATTCTGCTCCCCTTCCTAAATACCTTCTCCAGCAGGCCGCCCATGTGCGTCCCCGTTTTCGTCACTTCCGAGGTTCTGTTCATCCTCCACACCGTAGTCCCTCCCCTCCGCCTCCCCCTCCCTCCATCACACCTCCGTCCCGTAGATTACGTATTCCCCTCCACTGTCCTCCCGCCGGTCCACAGCCTCCACTCCGTCCCTCCCGTTATGTCCCATCCACTCCCGTTGTCCATGCCATTGTTCCTTCCTCCCAACCTACACAATACGATCCTCGCCTACCACCCCAAACCATTGAAAGATTGGAAGCAATGAACATTTTAGCGAGGTTGTTTACGACTTGAACTTTACATACTTCCAAATGACAGTTCCGTCATGTTGACATTTCCTGCCCTGATGCCATTTTCAAGCATGGTGTCAAACCCTGTTTCTCGTGTATTACGAAGCAAGTCTCTTACACTATGCTCCCACTGCTGAATTGATTGATCCTGATGCTACAGTAAAGACCAACCGTTACGCATCCCTGAACATCTCGGTTGTGGACTTTATCAATTTGCAAGTTATGCTATGAAGTCCAAGAAGTGCTAGTTATGGAGAACTATTACATTTTAGTCCGCAAGGAAAACATTGCTGAATCTACCAGTACATGAACAGTTACCCTTGCGGCCTCCTGTTACACACAGATGATGGAGATATTCCGACTCAAAAGAACAGTGTAGTCCTTATATATTGCTGATGTATTTCCTTTCACACGCGTATTGTTATTAAGTCACGTTTGTTTTGACTGATTTAATATTTGACTAGCTGTTATCTCCCTTTGTTTTCTTTCCATATGCTTTTGACCATCTTTTATGTCCCTTTGTTTTTTGTTGTTGCTATGCTTTTGAAGTAAGATTTTGCCCAGATTTGAGTGTTGTTCGTTCTGTTGTACCTAATAAAAGTGTTTCACTAAAATACATTTTCACCGCCACTAATGTTGGCATCATTCATGACTTATTATGATAATGACTCCATTTTGCGTTATGATTGTTTGAAGTTCCAATTATTGTTCCACTAACATATGTGATTTAACTATTTGCCATTTCTCCATTGAGTACCTTCGTCCGTTGATTACCAAGTTTCCATTCCTAGCATTATTTCCGGTTATTGTTATACCGGTGTAGCCATTATTTTTATTATGAGACTTACCAATTCTGGCCATACTTTGCCACCAAGTTTTATGGTTCCATTTCCATTTGTTTCAATTATTTTATTTCATCACCCACTTCAGTTGAAGTGTAGGGTGAGAGCCATTTTGTACATCCGCCATTTTGGGCGTCCGCCATATTTTATGGGCACCCGCCATTTTTGTTCCCAGTTTTCTTTTGCGACGTTAACTCGCTTGTCATGTTGTATTATGTTTTATAATGTAATTGAGAGATATTTGATAACTATCAACCCATAACAGCGGTTTGCTAGTTGGATGATGATTGTTCAGTTCTATTTTTGCCCATTATTATTGCTAATGCATTCCTACTTATGTCTATCAGTCCCTACTTAAGTACCTTGATTATGTCCATCAGTCCCTACTTATATCCCTTGATTATGTCCATCAGTCCCTACTTATGTCCCTTGATTATGTCCATCAGTCCCTACATAAGTCCCTTAACTATGTCCATCAGTCCCTACCACTTACTTCTTGAAATGTGTAGTTAGTTAGGTTAAAGATTATTTCAACAGTCCACTAGCCCCCAAGACCAATCATTAGAAGGTTTCCGGTCTTAACTCCAATGAGAAATACTTCCTCTGGCAAGCCATAGCACCAGACAAGTATAAAGACTGATGCATCTTAGTAATCAGTTAGAGCTTGAGACAGTAACTCAATGCTAGAGTCAAACCAACATAGGGCGTTCTTTAGTTTAGGTTTGTAGCAGCCTGGCGCTACATCTACTATTGAACGAAAAAGCCCTTGACTCCTACGGTTTGGAAAATAATATCCATCTAGAGATCTCCTACCACCCAGGACCATTAAGTGACCTAGCACTAAACCCTGCAACGATTATATTTGTGGTTCACTCCACAGGACGTAAGTTCGATCTAGTTATAATTGAGGTCTAGAATCGAATTTTCATTTCGTTAGGATTTCCACAGAGGAAACAAAACGACTACAGTATATGAGAAACTCCGTAAGCCTTTCGCCTTGGAGGCTAAAGCTGGCAGTTTTGCTTCCCCCACCAGAAATTCTTATCTAACTGCCACAACATCATTTTCCTTAAACGAAACTGAATAAAATACACCTTTTATATAACTATTCGTATCTGTCAAGTAATATGTTTTATTGAAGTTTCACTTGACTGTTTAAGTTGCCGATTATATTCAACCCTTCAAGATAAAATTAAGAACCATCAAGGCCCTTACGAGTTCTACTTATTACCTGGGTTGTTCCACCGTTCTGGAATTATTATCTTTAGTGTATAACCAGTATTTTCCAGAAGAAACACAATAAGGAAAGTCTTTGGAATGTTTCCCTTATCTCAAGTGATAGACGGATTTACGTCCCTTACCACTCTTTCCTTCCCCGGTCACAACTACAGTGACAACAAACTTTTGTTCTAATAATATTTTCACACATTTTATATACTCAATGGACATAGTGTATGTCCTTGAACCAAATTGTACAGTTTATTTTCTTAAAAAAACATATGGTTACCATGATTACCATTAAAAAAAAATCCGCAATATTGGATTTTTAACCAATTGAACTGTCAAGCATCTCTTCACTATTATGCGTTCGCATTGTTACCCTGCCTGCAGGCCTTCATAGCGATATCATTGTTCATTCCTTTAGATGTCCATAGGATTTGTACTACTGCTCTGTAATACCAACCAAATAAAATTAATAACAAAAAGGTCACTCATTTTAAAACTATTATCCTTGATTTGCTACTATATACCATATCATCATTTTAAAATTATTATCCTTACCTCATTTCAACCTTAGTAGTGTATGTGAAGAGAAACCATATCGGTTAGACTGACAGCCCTTACCTGCCTTCAACCTAACTTGTGGACGTGAAGACAAAATGTCACATATATTGCTGTCTCTAGAAGACAATACTAAATGGGTTGCTCTGTATTTATGTTTTTCTGTGTTCTGGTTTTAACAGCACCATCCCAGAGAAATTGTTGGAATTATGACCACACCACGAAGTAAAGTATTTCTTGTGTTTTTGCTTCGGTAGTTTCATTATCAATATTTGTAACACTGTGTGATAGCTAGCATTACTCATATCTCATCTTAATTGTCTGGGACAGTGACACACCATCAGTAGTGCCATTATCAATATTTGTAACACTGTGGGATAGCTAGCATTACTCATATCTCATCTTAGTTGTCTTCAGTAAACATCGAGTCTAGCGTCAAAATAAACTGAACACAGAGAAATGGACATCATGAAGAAATCGTACACCATCCTGCTTTCCCGCCATTTCTTACATCGGCTATGGTATGAAAATGTTCTTGACTTTTTATTTTATTTTAATATTTATCCCGTCTTTAGTTTTAACAGAACGTTCAAATAAAAATAAAGGACATTTATTATGTGGTTGTGATATTATAAAATTAATATTAACGTTCTCGGCAATTTCCTGATATGTTTGCGTAGAGATCTGTGAAAATCAAATGGTATTTAGAGTATTGGTCACTACTTGGATGATTTTAATTAGTACCCAAAATACTTTTCACTGAATACTCCACAATAACTTCACTGAATGCACCAAAACAACATTCACTGAATACACCAAAATAACTTCTCTGAATACACCACAATAACTTTCACTGAATTGACAAAAATAACATTCGCTGAATGCACTAAAATAACTTTCACTGAATACACCAAAATACATTTCACTGAATATACCAAAATAACTTTCACTGAATTCACCAAAATAACTTTCACTGAATGCCCCAAAATAACTTTCACTGAATGCCCCAAAATAACTGTCACCGAATACACCAAAAGGTTATCCTCAGTACATTATCTAAACGTTCATTTGTGAGTGAGATGTATTTTATTCTAGACCGTGTAGGACCCCACGTCAATGAGGATAGAAGGACAAGATTACTTCGCCCACAAGCATGTCCTAACAGGCAGCAAAGGTGAGGCTACTGAAAGTGCTAGCAATTTCATAATGCACTACACATGGTTACAGAAACCCGTACTGCAAAACTATGTAAACATGTCTTACTTCAGGATGTGTAGTTTAATCTAAGAATGTCACTGTTCTGGTTCTAGAGTATGTAAACATGGCAAAGTACAGGAAATATTAAAGAAAAGAAAAATAGGACAGCTCTATTAGTCTTGTCTTCTAGAGATGACAATAAACGTGACTTTTTCTCTTGACCTACACCGCTTTAATTTAGGTGGGGATAGGGCTGTCAGAATAGCGGATTTGACTGGGGTTTCTTGTCTTCAGACAGCCTGTGTATATGGAAGCAAATCATGATTAAAAAATGAGTAGAGCCATATGGATCAATAGTAGTAAATATTATATGGTTTTACAGATCAGTATTTCATATCAAATGGGCATCTAAAGAAATGAAGGATTATGGCCCCCGGTGGAACCCGGCGTGTAGGATAAGCAATACGAGAGATACTTGCCATACGAAAGCTCGACATTGAAGATAATAAATTATTAGTGTTGCAAAGTAAAATGATATAGGGGGAGTAAATGTAGCAGCCAGCATTAAATGACAAATCGTACACGTCTCTTCATGAATAAATATCATGTCGTGGTTGAGTTAAAGTGTTAGAGTCTTTGTCGAGTTAGACAGTTGTAGTGAAATCGACAATGATAGTGAACTGACAAAGTTATAGATTACACATAGATAAGGTGTAAGTAGAGTGAACTTGAGACCAACCTGGAAGAAGATTTATTAGAGTTATTCCTCTCTCTCCAAGCCCCAACACAATTATATAGTCTAAGCACCACCCACTCTCTCTCTTTTCTCTTGTCAAAATTCAGAGGCTGAGTAAGAGCTTGTAATATTAAGTATGGATGAAAGGGTCGTGAACAGCGCGGTAATAAATGAGTAAAATTTATTAACAAAAATTCCTGAAGAAGAAAAATTATATGAAAATAAGTGTATCAACACAACAACATAATAAAAGGCATCAATATTCACAACAGTCGACACAAATCCAGTTAAACACCATGTCACAAAATTAACCATGATACAACGTTAAAATATCTCCAATGATACAACGTAGGGATAAAAACTAATGCGTAAGCTGCTAGAATACATGATCGCCCACGCCACGGGTCATCACCCGCCATGGAAATTAAATTGTTAGACTTGAGGGCAAAACGGAACGGGATGAGAACGGAGATCAAAAGGAAAAATCTGACTGAACGCGTGCTTGAAACTAGCAAGGCTAAAAGACGCAAGTGGTGGGGAAAGGAGGAAAAAGTCACGTTCCCCAAGTTGACATAAAGTAAAGAAATCGACAAAAGGGACCTTGGATATTATACGCCACAGTCATTTCTTGGACGCTTTTGCGATAACTTAGCCCGTTTATTAGAATGCAGTGATGAACGCATTCCAGAAGATTCTAGAAAATATTTGAAAAGTAAATTTTCTTAATAATAATGTTAGGAATATAAAACCTAGCTGGCCGGATGGCCCATCTTGAGCAGTGAAATAATATGCTTTCATTTATACAGACGGATAGATAATAAGAAAGATATTGACAACAGACAGTGTTGTTCATTTCAGCGAGCGTCTGCATTGAAATAAAACATGTCACTAATTTTCAAAAAATTGTGGCCTTGAAGACGCAAGTGCTAAAATCTAGTTGGAATGAAGAGACGGGGTGGGATGGTGAATTGTGGCTAAAAATAACTTTAAAGGCGAAATTGTGTAGGGGAAGGCAGAGTTGGTTCAAAAAAACAAGTGTGTTTTTTTGTGTGAAACGCAAGTAGAGACGGACGGACCAACAGACAATAAGGCATACTTGACTGAGGTATGACTGAAATGACTTTTTGGTAGGATATTTGAATTTGAAAAAGAAAAGGCAGTGATTGGCCATAGATGAATATATTATCGGCGCTCAGACGCGCATTTTGTGCCATTCATTATAAGCTGTCCTAGTAGACACAGTGAATTATTAAGGGGTGTAATTCCCAGAAGCTATTGAAATATTTAGAGGGACGCCATCCTAAGGCCAGCAGCTCAGCTGAGTTTTGCTAGCATTTAACTGTGTTCTATATTCATAATTCTGGTAAGACTGAAATTATTTCTTTGTACATTTTAATATTTGTTTAAGGTTTCGAGTGATTTGATACTGCAATAGCATAATCTGTCCCTTACAACAAGTAACGATTCGCTCTAGACCCCCCGCCCCAGTTCAGGGTCTAGAGACAAATAAAATACATAAACTCCAGCAAGGATTATGGAGGACAGACCAAGTGTTGAGATCAGTGAAACATATCACCTATCCTATTCTATGGCAGGAAGCTAATGAACACATTTCATAATCTGTAGTCTGGGAGAACTTATCCTATGTGAAACCAACTTGGTAAGATGTGTTGTTTGGTCAGAAAGATCTGACCCGTCTATGTGGTGTTGTTGTTGTGTAGTGTTGTGTCCAGAAATGGTTAGAGGATGGAATTCTGACACATGACTAATACTTTGATTGCAGAACTCTGAGTTTCAGTTGGCACCACTGTGGTGTCAAATGAGTTGTTGAATATTACCAGAGTGGACCCGTGCAGTAACATTTTGTCAGAGCAGCCTATTATAGCCCCCAAGCACGGAGAGGTGGGGCCACCAAACTTCTGATATTGCCCCCAAGCGCGGAGAGGTGGGGCCACCAGACTTCTGATATTGCCCCCAAGCACGGAGAGATGGGGCCACCAGATCTCAGCGCCAGAGCTACACCTTCAAGCTACGTGAGCGTCTGGTCTGCTGAGAATTCACCAACTCAACTTATTTGCTAACACACCCATAAAATTTCCATCAAATGACTGGACAATGTGTAGTCGCCATAGACAGGGAGTGATGAGGCCACCCCAACAGCACATCCATTAAATGTTCTCCCAAATAGATTACAACTATAAACAGTAATAATATTAACTACTCTAGTAACATATATATGTACACACCTTGCATTTATTATGTAATATTCATGCATTTCTTTCATAATTGCAAAACCTTTCATATGTTCTGGCCAAAATAAAACCTTGGTTCAGAACAAATAAATGTAAAGAAAATTACTATCAAAATTTTACACAGCTGAGTTAGTTCCGTGTATTATAACATTTTATTAATATTATTAGACTTAGTAAATATCTGTGTGTGTGTGTGTGTAACTACCACAACACATTACATATCATTACCCTAGACATTTAACGTAGCCACATTCATTAGTAAAAAAGATAGGTGTGAGGTCGTAGTGGTAGCAAGAAGGGCCTTCTGACAATTCACAGCTACATTTTATCTCAGGAGCCTTCACAGCTGACCTCATGCATCACACTTAGTAATATCACCATCATACAATACCATCAAACCCACTACACACCAAAGGACAAAAACAATTCACTAACACACAACAAAACCTGTTCTGTAGGACACCGAGAAAATGAATAAACAGAGTTAACAATCCCTCCGCTTTTGGGGAACCACAGTCGATAAATCCAGTAAGTGGCTTGATCTGTATATCCTCCTATAGGCGATGAAAAACACGAATAAATCCACTGTAGGTGCTTATCCTTGCACCGGTGGTTACGCCCTACTGGCGAGATAGGCTGTAGATGACTCAGTTTATCTTCGGCTGACCGCTCATACGTGCGTGGTTTTACTGATCAGAAACACACACAAGACGAGGTTACTTTAGGACAAATGGTCCATTACGCTATTATCCCGGCGCTTGAAATTATGCCTGCGTTTTTGGTGCACAATCCGGTTGGCTGGCTTGAACTATTATTGGCAACTGGGGTGCTCCGTTTAAGCACACACACCTGATGTATTTAATTCCGCTGAGGACGCTGGGTTGATAGATATGTTGGAAGCCGCAATGCTCTGACTGGTGATCAAGAGGCGAGTAGGAAACTACTACTGCAACATAAGATTTCCAGGTTTGCTATGGCTCGTTACACACTGCGTGAGCTTATTTCCCATTTGAGGCATGGGCGTTGGAAAAGGGTTTTGCTTCCGGTATGGGGTGACAACTCGTGGTGCTAGTTATTTTCAGAAATCGCTAGATCGAAGAGAATGTGTCATTCTTCGTATACCTGGAATCTTGCG
This sequence comes from Oreohelix idahoensis, assembly GCA_024509875.1. Lineage (NCBI taxonomy): Eukaryota > Metazoa > Mollusca > Gastropoda > Stylommatophora > Oreohelicidae > Oreohelix > Oreohelix idahoensis. Next base: position 235,093 of record JAMPIV010000045.1, on the reverse strand, counting down.
CTAGCAATGCGGTATATCCTGAAACTGAGAAGCAAAGGAAACGACTTTTACATCAAGCAAACAATACAAGTACAATAACGTTAAGATAAACAGTTGTGCTCCCCTATGGGATCTATAATTGGTTGTCATTGCTATGATAGTCCTGGCTGTCTTTATCCGTGTGAGTTTCCCTCCTGTTACTTAAACTGTATCAATTATCAGCATGCCCTGCATAGGCTAATATGATTTGTACACACATGTACCTGTCATTAAATGTTCTGACAGCAAAATCTACTCCGTCTTCTTCCAACTCAACATAAAGGAAACCTAACCCTGTAGTTACAGCTGAGTAATTATGCTATTCATCTTACAACATTAAGTGAATTTACATAAAAATAAAGCATTTGACATTACATAATAAATGGTATGCACCCTTTGGGGTTAATACACAAAAAGGAAAAAAGTAATAACCTCCCAAAATTGAATGCATGGAAAATGAAATGTTTTTGCTATAATAATGCAGTTGTGACTGAAACCTAAGATATAATTATTTCTCCCGCTGGTGGCTGCTTTCTGGATTGCTGTGAAAGTTCTAAACTGGTGTCTAACAACCAAAGTAGGCATATAATGATTCCACACAACCACTAGAAGTTTCTATCAGGAAGAAATAAGTGACTATAATTCAGTGTTATGGTGCCTGCACATCCCTATTCAGTTTTTAAGTGAATAACCTACACCGCTGACAGTTCCTTACAGTAATGACCGTTATTTTAGCCGGCTCTTAACCCATGGTAAGCACTGAACGGACTACTCTGTTATCGTAAGTTGAATATTAACCCATTGTAAACAATAACAATGACACCTGTTGCTTAGTCTCTCCTGTTAACTAAGGCGGTAGACGGCGCTACATTATCACTGAATTAATTACCGGGAGAAATCACCTAACATACTAAGTCACACTCTTACCAGGTATATATAATAGCTAACATGAATATATATAAATATAATAAAGATTATATTATATTATCTACTTACCCCGAGATGAAGAGAATATAGGCGACACAATCCAGTTTCCTTGTGGTAACTTCTGCCTGTCTCATATGGTCATCTACGGGCCAGAAAAAATTTTACGAGTGTACTTGACTGAGTAAACTTATCTGATTTTATAGTCTACCCCAGCCGCTATCCATCGCGTGTTCCCACGTATGAACTGCATATAACGCAATCACGGGTAAGACACATATTATTCAGAGTCTACATCAGAAGACAACAGACCGCGATAAAGTTTCCCAGATAGACGTAATATATTCTGAGAACGGTCAGCGGCCGCAACAAAATCTCTCAGAACGAACGTGAGTTTTTGTCTCCCTGTTAAAGTATATTTTCTATAACAGCATCAGCAGGCCACACAGGCCATCACTTCTGTTATTATGGTGCATAATGTTCTGTTAATGTGGATGGTTTGTAGAATGCTTGTGGTGGGGAGTGTGGCGTATCCACTGACCAGGACAATGTCAGTAACGTCGGGCTTACAGGTGGCCGACAGGTGTATATATATATATATATATAGGCAAATTTCATGGGTATTTTATGTTTGTTTATGTTCTGCAATCACCCACACCACAGTAACGATGGTCAGGAATAGACCAACGGGTTAGACCAATGGTTTCCAACTCACAATATACAGTTTATTGACACAGTAATGCAGACATCAGGAACAGTACACTGTCACAAGTTATAATGGCATACAAAATCCATGGCAAATAGGTTGCAGAACACAGTAAATCACAGCATCTTAAATATCCAGAGATTTGTTGCATACACCGCAACTCACAATACAGTTCATTAGAAAATATCTCAAACATCCAGAGATTGACTGCATACATTGCAATTCACAATACAGTTCATTAGAAAATATCTCAAGTATCCAGAGATTGACTGCATACATTGCAATTCACAATACAGTTTATTAGAAAATATCTCAAATATCCAGAGATTGAATCGCAATTCTTATTATATGATATGAGCCAACGTAATCCATTGCATTTTAATAATCTCCTGGAAAGAACATTCCCTTCAATAATCTATATATATTCTCTTCAATAATATCTTCTGGTCACACTAGCGAGACTAAGCAACCGTCTCGAAGCCCTGCCAGATACACACTGACTGAGATTATAGTTTCTCAGTACAGCTCAGCGAAGTCGGTCGTGCGCGAACTAAACTGCTTGACAACTGAGCTCAGCTCATCCGTCTCTTCCCCCCAAACTACTACTAAGAATATTCGAACACTTTCTTTAGTTTTTTTTTAAAAACTAACACATACTCAGTTGAGCAATGAAAAAAAAAATATAGCGTACAAAAAGTACCCAAATAAAAATCAACTCATTACTGTAAACGTGCTTACTAGAAAAAAATAGCCCCGTATATAAAAAACCCTTAACAATTAACTCCTAATAAAATATAATGATTTAACAGATTACACCGACCCCCGGGGAAAAAAATGATATGATCATTTTTTTTTGTTGAAAACTACATCGAACAAAAATGTGAGGTCGATGAAATTCTAATATCTACAACAAAGAATTACACTATGTTAAGTCATATCAATAAACCAACAATAGAGGAATGGAAGTATGTGTAGAGTATGAAGGTGAAGTATGCAAAGAGAATCAAATTCAAACAAAGATGAAGTATATGAAGTATAGACTAAGTATGAACCAATAAGTGGAAAGTGAATAGAGGAGATGAAATGAAATGAAGAATGACCAGCAATGAAATGTGTGTAGTGAAAGAAAGCAATGAAATGTGTGTAGTGAAAGAAAGCAATGATACATCATGGTAACAATTGAAATTAAACAATGCATTGTGTAAATAAATACAATTATGGCAAAACAGCATAGAACAGAAAGGCAATGCATATATACCAAAAAACAAAAAGAAAGCTACAATCTAAATAGAGCATAATAGGCAAGAGAAACAAGTTAATTAACGTATTCAATACTAATAAAGAGCTTATTTAAGAAATCGAACTAATAACGCGTATAAGTAGTTACTACTGGCGCACAACTAAGTGCTAGGTAATGAAAAACGAATAACAATGTCAGAAAAAACACACACTTGGTAAATGTTCACCACCGAAATGAATCGTAATGATACGTGAAGTTTAACTATTATAGTCAATACTATTGTCACTCATTCATAGTTCATCAACACACTGTCATATATGAATCCTATTCTAATAACATGTCACATGAAAATGAAAGAACACAATGTCCTAAATAAGTTATACAATATCAAATAGCTCCAGTGGTCTTGGAAAGTCTTGTGAGCGAAAAAAACCCACTGCGGAGTCAGAATTCCGAATGGCTTGAGTGGTACAGTCAAACTGGCGCAAGGCGACATGTAGAACAGGTTGTTAAGTAACTAAATAAACATGTAACAAAACAGCTCCGATTCCCACCCTGAAGCCGTTTTTGCGAATAATCAAATGACAATTTTTGTTTGGTAACAGTAGGATATTATAAGCGAAAAAAGTTAATTTTTACTTTAACCTACCGAATGTGGCCGTGCAAACTTCAGACCACTTTATGATGTTAATCAAACCTTCCTCCGTTACACGAGAAAGGGTAACAGAGAAAGTAGCACAGACTAACCTGGATCATTAATTATATACTGTGATAAAAGTGTTCGACAGAAGAAAAAAAAAGCAGCGTGTAATGATGTAGAGAAAAGTCGTGAATATACAAATGATACTCACGTCATGTTGAATGTAATGATGACCAAGAGTGTAATGATGGCTGACAATCTGAGATTTTACGCAAGGCAAAGGAAATGCAGTTGACAAAGGCGTATATCTCAAAGGCTGAACTGAAGTCATAGCCTGTGTACCAGGCAAAGAAAAAAGCAAGAAACATACAATAAAGATGTAAAAGTAGACAGTAGTAAACTTGGACCTACGTCGAAGTTTAAAAGAAAAGCAATAAGTATGACAAAAAGTCGTAAAAGACGAAGATACTGAGCTAACCGGCCCAATAAGAAAGGTAAAGAAACTCATAAGGTATAGATATGTACTAACAACTAAGTCCGTACATGTGGCAAAGAAAACACTAGTCATAGCAGAAAAGAAGTTGCAATCAACGTGACTGGATGTAGATTCAGTCGTAGCGATAAAGTTAGTGTGTGTGTCAGTGTTGAACCTTTTTTAGGCCTGGTTTGCTAGTTGTAGGTGTACCAGGTTACTAGCATCGTGAACGCGAATATTGCATATTAAATGATAAAAGAGCTGTTCAACAACTTCAACGAGTGGTAAAGCAAATTGGCCAATACTGTACTGTACTCAACTCGTTGGTAAAAGTTCATATGATTTATTGACGTGTTACAGCAGACGTTCAACACGGACGATACATAGTTTGATGGACGATCAACAATGATGTATGGTAGTGATACAATGTACAGTTTCTGATAATATTTATAGATCCCTGCAGATCTATTTTACAAACAAAGTCCTTTTCTACTCAAGTGATTGGAGTTCACTAACTGTTACTATCTGTGGGATATTAAGGCAATGTCCGTTTACCTTCTTCAAGGACATCTGACATAGTAAACAGCTTCATCCTGATGAATGACGTTCTGTTGGGTTCGATTATTGTGCTTTGGTTCTCGTTTGTTCGTTGTTTGAGGTGTGACAATGAGTTTGTCGAAGCTGTCTACTTGATAACGCGAATGTATTCAATTTGGAACAAGTAGTAAAAAGTCAACTGCAACTGCCAACCCTGGGCATGGTAACTAATGCCAAGAAGATGTATAGTTCAATCAATTTATTTAACATGGTACGGTTCACTAGACGAACATATAAGGTTGACGACGGATGGTTGACGTTTACTGGACAGCACACCACGTAAGGTTCATATTTTAAAAATGCAGTTAATTCGTTCATAAAGATCATCGCTTAGGTAACGTCAGAATAGTTACAGTGTTCACAACATGGCATCCAATTAAGCAAATGAGGCATTTATATAAGATAGTTCAATCTTCCACTGTCCTATGACCTTGGCAATGACGGAGAATTTTGTCAGGTCTGTAACATCATATAAGATTCCGATATTACGTATCTCCTTAAGTACTGGCCTCTTATTTTCAATCAATGACGAATAACAATACTATATAATTTTCTGCCCACGACCTTCGTGGCATCATAGCTTTGATATAGCAAAAATACTTGAGTCACCTCTGCTTTGCGGGGTACGTATTCGAAACAGTCGAATACTGATTTATATCATAACAATTTATATCAAGCCAATCCGGGATGATCCTAACGTCGGAATCCGTCGGCTTTAAAGTTTACATAATAAGTTTCACGTAAGACTCCATTTTGTACCAATGACGTATTGGTTCAACTAGACGTCTACGTGAGAACGAAAAGACATTATCATCAAAAATCATACTTGCTTCTCTTCCCAAGAAATAACACTAGATTACTGTAGACCCGCGTCCTCATCTATGAACAGACGGACGGTCATACACAATAACAATATACCCGCAAACGGGTTCGAACGCCATGAATCAATGGACTCGTTCTTGGGCACTAAGCTTCTCAACCCCCGCTATGACGTAGACTGACTGTCTAGCTACACGTGCGGTCTACATAACCCCCTATACGCCTTAGTGCACAACCGTGCGCTAATGAAATCAAACTCACCAATAAGACTTACTCTCATGTGAGTCGGTGCGCAAAGTTACTTACAGAGGTAGGACAACATATTAACAATATGATACTACCTTCATCTGTATACGAAAAGGGCTCTACACGTTCCCATATAAAACTTGTCTTAATCCAAGACTTCCTCATCACAATACTTTATGCAGTTGATAAGATCCATACTGTCATACATGAAAATACAAATAGGTTATAGACTTCCTTTGGCTAACCTCTCTGCAATATGCCAAGACCTTGACGTTGGCATTACGAAATATAAATGTTCAAAATACAATCAAATACATTCTTCGCTCGTAGGTATTTCCACTACGATCGATCTAAGTGAGGCTAAGATCTCTACTGTTCCATTATAGAAACCCAGCAAATATGGATTCCCGCTAGACTCCAGTGATGAGTAGCCATATCACTTAATCATCAACATATTAACAAAATGAGGGCTCAAAAACGTACATATCGAACTGGATGTTGGCTTCTACCTGAAGACCAACTATCTTCCATTAACAATTCTTCCCCAGAATTGTAAAGAATCAAATATAAACACACGGACAGTATGTCCGACTTGCCCTTACCAGATCCTGACGTCATCCCCTAAACTAGGTAACCCGTGCGCAAAGAGCAACTCACGCTCTGCATTGTGCACGCCCGTGCTTGAATAAATCGAACGCACAAATAATATAACTACTTCAAGACTGGTGCGTAGACTTTCAATACTGGCAGGACCATAGACTGCCCATTATGTAAAAAAGCACGCAACAGTCAGACAGAACTGAAGGATCTTCTACAATAGTACTTAAAGAAGAATCAAAGTTAGAGTAACGACGTACTGAGGTATGTCGAACTGGGCTAAAAGAAGCACCAAAATTAGCATGATGAACAATCGTATCATCAATACTGCAAAATTTCACCAAGTTAGCAGAATGTATCACGTTAGCAGAATGTACCTGGTGATAGGATTTTGGCATGGTCATTAGTGTGGAGGCAGTAAGGTTATGTTGCCGTTCCCAAGCAGCAATTTGTACCGGCGTACATATCTTTATACCATGAATCTGTCCAACAGTAAGGTCGGCAATTGGTGCTCTGAGCATACAAGCGTGTATATAACCAGTGAAAAATGGTGTGGCAATGTGGACTATGGCAGTCGGAAAATTCTCAACTGTCCCACCGAATGTCACACATTTCACCATATTACCTGTTGCGCAAGATGGTGAACTAGAGACTGTCTAATCCAACCAGTCGTGCATCCCGAATCAAAGAGTACAGAAACGGGATTACAATTCACAAATTCTTTGTGTAGGGTAAGAGACCCTCTTCCGTCATGTGCAGACAAGGCAGGAAGAGAAGGTAGAGGATGACCGCAACTCAAGGTAGTCACCGCTGTAGGCTGGAACAAAGTTGTGCACTCAGGGCACTGAGATGCTCTTTCGAAATCGAAAGCAGAGCAAGCAGTAGCATTAGAGACACTATTATTATTGTTACCTTGATTACCAATAACCTGGGGCTCCCGTTGAGCAGAGTTAGCATGGCGATGCGATCTATCATTTGGAGATCTACCGTCATATCGATATTTATCACAACTATTGTCTCTAATGGGACCATTGTTATTTTCTCTATTGAGATCATTGTTCTGATTTGAACCCCAGTTAGCATAGTTGCGATTACTATTTCTCCTTGGATCAAAATATCTATAAGATGGATTTTGTTGTCTTCGAGAAAAATTACTGTAAGGTTGATAATCCCTAGTGTAGTTATCCCTTCCATAATTTCCAGAAATGTTGGAACCAAAATGTTGAGGTCCGTTAAATTGTCTCCAGTTTCTTGGAGAAGGAGAATTACTAAGTGATGGACCCCCTTGGTACTGTCTAAAATCACGATAATCTCTCCTACCAAAATTGGGATCAACACTTTGTGATCTACGGCGATAAACTAGCACTATATAGTCACATGTGAGTTCAAATCTTTACCTTCAGGTCCAGAATAAGACGTCATCGGAGTTAGGTTTAAAATTTGGAGGCAATCTGATCTTATAGGAATTAGTATTTGTGCTATGCGAAGTTCCAAAGATGCCATTATGACAAATGTGTATGAGTAATCTTACTACCTTAGAAAAAATGTTTTTTTCTCAAATAATTTAAAATTTATTTATCACTTACAAATGCAATAAGTTCCTATCCATAGAACTTGCACAATTACTTTCTAACTATTAACAATGTTATTAATTAATTATTAAAGTATGCATTATAATATTATCAGAGCATAACAAAAATAGACAATGCAAACAAGAGTGACAAAAACAAGATATAAAGAACAAGTGACCACGTTCGCAGAATCAAATAAACAGGAAAGCAAAACTAAAAAAAAAAAAATATTGCAAAGAATGCAATGACACTGCGAAAGGAGTGACAAGACAAGCAACAGCACAGTGTATAAACAAAAAATTTGTATATAAAGTAAAGATAGCAAGATAGAGGAAGACAATCACAAACAAATGAATCAATAAACTAAGGCACAGAAAAAAAAATACTACGACAACGACAATGAAACAGTTCGTCACACCTAAAAAATTACTGTTGTAATAGACAAGTAGCGGTCTGAACTTCAGCAAGGTTTTTAACCTTGAACCGGAATTACCGGTCAATTGAAACTCACAAACTAAAACCTATAGAACATCTGACAAGAGACCGAATTAGCTTCGAGATGAACCTCGTTTGTCAGATCGACCTCCCATCCGCCCACATAAACATGGAACATAGAACTTAGAACACTAAATAGAACAGATAATGCACATAATAGAGGAAGGCTTGTTAACATATAACGTGGCACAGTTTACCAACAAAAAACAACTTATCTTCAAAAAGAGAACTCCCGGCCTTCTCGACAAAACGATGGGCATCGGGTAACACACTGTACGTTGCAGTCCAACGTTGAAAGGTACTGGAACTCCTCGTCAAGTCTTGAAATGAAACAGTTGAAAATGGAATCCAGACGAAGTACTTGACATTTAGTCTAGATATCGGACGCTGAAATCTTGAGTTGGTTATCTCGTACTTCTAGATTTTGGCATCATATCCCAAAACACTGGAGCCACCACTTCTGTTAAAGTATATTTTCTGTAACAGCATCAGCAGGCCACACAGGCCATCACTTCTGTTATTATGGTGCATAATGTTCTGTTAATGTGGATGGGGTGTAGAATGCTTGTGGTGGGGGGTGTGGCGTATCCACTGACCAGGACAATGTCAGTAACGTCGGGCTTACAGGTGGCCGACAGGTGTGTAAATATGTATATATATATAGGCGAATGTCTTGGGTATTTTAGGTTTGTTTATGTTATGCAATCACCCACACCACAGTAACGATGGTCAGGAATAGACCAACGGGTAAGACCAATGGTTTCCAACTCACAATATACAGTTTATTGACACAGTAACGCAGACATCAGGAACAGTACACTGTCACAAGTTAAAATGGCATACAAAACCCATGGCAAATAGGTTGCAGAAAACAGTAAATCACAGCATCTTAAATATCCAGAGATTGGTTGCGTACACCGCAACTCACAATACAGTTCATTAGAAAATATCTCAAATATCCAGAGATTGACTGCATACATCGCAATTCACAATACAGTTCATTAGAAAATATCTCAAGTATCCAGAGATTGACTGCATACATCGCAATTCACAATACAGTTCATTAGAAAATATCTCAAATATCCAGAGATTGAATCGCAATTCTTATTATATAATATGAGCCAACGTAATCCATGGCATTTTAATAATCTCCTGGAAAAAACATTCCCTTCAATAATCTATATATATATTCTCTTCAATAATATCTTCTGGTCACACTAGCGAGACTAAGCAACCGTCTCGAAGCCCTGCCAGATACACACTGACTGAGATTATAGTTTCTCAGTACAGCTCAGCGAAGTCGCTCGTGCGCGAACTAAACTGCTTGACAACTGAGCTCAGCTCATCCGTCTCTCCCCCCCAAACTACTACTAAGAACATTCGAACACTTTATTTTTTTTTTAAACTAACACATACTCAGTTGAGCAATGTTCAAAGAAATATAGCGTAAAAAAAGTACCCAAATAAAAATCAACTCATTACTTTAAACGTGCTTACTAGAAAAAACAGCCCCGTACATAAAAATCCTTAACACTTAACTCCTACTAAATAATTATGACTTAACACTCCCCTGTTGATCTCGCTACCAACTGTATTTGGCTGGCGGTTCGTTTCAAAGAAACTCTTGCTCGCTGGAGATCAAACCTGTTACCAGCAAGAGATGATCCTCTGTCAGACAAACGCCAGGTGCAGCTTAGGTAATATTATCGTAAGCCGATCTGACCGCTACTGACCAGTGGGGAATTTATGATGAAGCCAGAACGAAAACAAACCGCGGGGTGGGGTCTGCGAGGGGAATAATGGGCTACGTAGGTAAAATCCGAAAGGAAAGAAAAATACAAAAAGTGGAGGAAACCAGAACATTAAAAGAGTAAGAAATATGGGACGTATTGGTAAAATAAATTATCAGTCACCATGACAGTGTTGTAAAATTATAGAGGGGGAGTAAATGTAGCAGCCAGCATTAACTGACAAATCGTACACGTCTCTTCATGAATAAATGATATCAACAAATTCCTTGGCTACTGCCTGTGACCCGTACACCCAACGGACTTTAGTTTACACACTAAAACTCTAGAACAATGTCACGGCTTTCTCTACTGATCGTGGTTCGTCATCTTCTGGTTAGAACGCTATCTTGTACACCAGACTAAAAGTTCTCGAATTCGACTCCTACTCACGTTCAGTTGAATACTCGTAGTAATTCTCTGAATTTCTGCTCGTTCTAAAGAATTGGCTTGCAGCTTTCACTTTCTGCATTCACGAAACCTCGTTAGAACCAATCTTCTTCTTGAAAACGTAAGTTCCTCCTTTCTCTACGGTCTCTACATTCTTCTGTAGTCCCAACGTCTCCTTTCCCAGCTACTCACCAACTGCTCGTGCAGAAGCTGTTTTTCTATTTTATGTTGACCGCTAAGTATCTCTACTTCAGATTGGTCTGGCCACCTGACCTAAGCCCAATCACTTACCATGTTTTATCCCTGATCACCAAATTTGTATTGAGCCCTGGCGAGCTCACGGCGACGATCATGCCGTTCTGTTTGTAACTTAACCTTGCAACTACTACCTCTTCCTTATTGCTCCCCAAAATTCACAAGATCGAAAACCCTGGAAGACCTATTGTCTCAGCCTGTTCTTAACCTACTGAACACATTTCTGACTTCCTCGATAGCATTTTCCAGCCTATCGTTGAGAATCTTCCCTCCTTTATCAAAGACACCAATCACGCTCTTACAACTTTCTCCTCTATCCGACTCCCAGCAGACCGCTCCTACCGTCTTTTCTTGCTAGACGTCTGTTCTCTGTATACCTCTATTCCCCACTCTGATGGTCTCCGAGCTCTTCGGTTTTTTTCTGGACCATCGCACTTGCCCTTCTATATCCACTGACACGCTTCTCTGTCTTGCTGAACTGGTCCTTCAACTGAATTCCTTTGAATTCAATGGTCAGTTTTTTGACCAAATTAGTGGTGTTGCCATGGGAACGAAGATGGGTCCCAGCTATGCCTGTCTATTCATGGGCCACTTGGAGCATCAGATATGGCAACAATACTCCGGTCCTTTCCCCGGGTTTTACCGCAGATATATCGATGATGGCATAGGTCTCACAGATATGTCTGAGACTGATTTACACCGCTTCATCGACTTTGTCAACCACTTTCACCCCACCATCAAGTTCACCTCTCTCGTCTTCACTGTATTTGTCAACTTCCTTGACATTACTATTTCTATCACGCCCTCCGGCCTTAATACCTCAGTATACTACAAGCCGACAGATGCCCACAGCTACCTCCTGTATACCTCTTCTCATCCTCGGGCCTGTCGTGACTCCCTTCCTTTTTCACAACTTCTCCGCCTCCGCCGTTTATGCCAAGACGACGATGACTTCCACGCAAATGAGATGTTGGATTTCTTCCGTAACAGACTTTATCCAGAACATGTTCTCACCTCTGCTCTCCAACGTGTGCTCCCCATCTCTCGTCAGGAGGCCCTCAAACCTCACTATAAATCCACTTCGGATAGAGTCAAATTAATCTTGACCCATCACCCTCACAGTACTACTGTCAAACAGATCCTTTTCCGCCACCTCCCTATCCTCCAAGCAGAGCCTGTGACCCAAGAAGTATTCAGTGAAGCACCTTTGGTGGCATATAGACGCGACAAGAACTTGAAGGATCTTCTTGTTCACAGCCGTCTCCCAAAGGAGAATGCCACTCACTTTGGCACACTACCATGTGGTCGGACACGATGCAACACGTGCAAGTATGTCATCTCAACCCAGAAGGTGTCCTTTCCTAAGGCTACATACACCATCACTAGTAGCTTCACGTGTTAATCGCGCAATGTCATTTATACGATCACATGTAAACGTTGCTGCAAAACCTATATTGGCCAAACAGGCAAACGACTTGGGGACAGATTCAGCCAGCACTTAAATGACATCGCTCAGCAAAAGTCCACACCAGTTGCCATACACTTCAATGGTCCTGACCACCATGGTCCCATCGACATCCAGGTCACAGCGATCCGATCCTGCTTCTCTGACACTGCCAGCCGAGAACAGCTTGAGAACCGTCTTATCCACCGCATGGGGTGTCTAAAACCAGCCGGTCTCAACACGTTCCACACCTTTGTCTGAGGTCACCCTTTCCTCTCTTGCTCTATTTTGACCCTTTCCACTCTTATCCTATTTTTATGCCATCCTCCATTATATGTATGAATATACACTGTTTCTAATTTGTCTTGATTTTTTATTTCATATTTATTTATCTCCCACTCATTCAGTCCTCTTCTATTTCTAGTCCCCACTTTTATTACGTTTGGGTAGTTTATTGTTCGGTTTCATTTTTTAGTTTTTAGTTTCTTAGTATGTATTGTGTACATCCGGCGGCAGAAGTCATTTCCTGTTCAGCCACGCGCCCATCAGGTGGACAGCGAATATTGATAGGATTTCGATGTCTTGCCTTCAGGGAAGTACGTAGTTCTTATGTGTCCTATCTAGCTTTCACTTTCTTTCCTTTCCTGACGAAGGCCTTGTGGCCGTAACGTAGACTATTTTCTTTGTCCCTTGCCCTCGTAAGACGAATCACCTTTTTTTCGATTTTTTTTTTCATACCCATCCATTGTACTCCACGTCTTACCGCAGTTCCCCTCTACTGCGAACCAAATATCACAGTAAAGAACCAACGTCTCCAAGTGAGGGACAGCTTCGCTTATCTTGGCAGTACCCTTACCAAAGATGCGAATATCGACTCCAAGGTCAACAACAAAATTGTTATCGTAAGACTAAGAGTAAATGTCTGGGATCTATCACGGAATTAGTGCCGCCACCAAGATAAAAGTATATCATGGAATAGTGCTCACTACCCTCCTGTATGCCTGTGAAACATGGACAGTGTATAGCAGGCATGCCAAGAAGCTTAATCATTTCCACATGAGCTGTCTTTGCAGGATTCTCAGGATCAGGTGGCATGATAGAGTATCTAATTCTGAGGTCCTCAACAGAGCACATTTCTTAAGCATCTACACATTGTTTCAAAGGGCCCGTATTAGATGAGCCGGCAAATATAATGTGGGCCGGACATGTTCGCATGCCAGAAAAACGCCTCCCTAAGCAGTTGATGTACAGCGAACTCTCCATGGGTAAGCGAACGGTAGGGGAACAAATGAAACGCTTCAAAGACACAATGAAGGCATCGTTGAGCTGCTTCAAAATCGATGTCTCCTCCTGGGAGACTATCGCACAGGATCGCTCTGTCTGGCGGACAAACATTACTCACGGCGCTCGCATTGCAGAACAGAATTTAACTGTTAAAGCAGAAGGCAAGCGTGCTGCAAGAAAGGTCAGAATGCAAAGCAGCACTATTATCGACTCTAACCATGTGTGCCCCGTATGTGGCAGGGCCTGTAGGGGCAAAATATGACTAATTAGCCTCATGAGATCACGGCACAGATGTGTTACAACTCAAGTCTGAAGCTGTCGCCATCTCCGCTTGCGATGGACAACTATTATTATTATTAATTAATTGGGAATAGTTTATAAAAGCATATGTTAGTCTTAGCGGGAAGGCAAGGTAGGCTCTTGATCTATACACTTTACCATCTGGGCAAGAGTACTTAACAGTCTGACCATATCCTGTGCCATCCATGTGTGGTGGGTTTTGATGTTAAGAAGGTTGGTGTGTAGTAAAGTTGTACTTGAGTGAGGTCAATCTGTGAAGGTCCCTGATGTAGACAATTGATAGCTGTGTTTCAGAGAATCTTGCTGATACCACCTACGATCTCACTCAAAGTTATATTTTGGCCTAGTATGATTGAGAGCTATGTTTAGTGTCTAGGGTAATGTAAGAGTGATGTTAAAGAACCTCAATACAAAAACATACACATACATATATATTAAGTACTAGGATAAACTCAACTAACTCCAGTTGTTAAATTTTATATTTAGAATTTCTTTTGTTAATCTTTATTGGTCCTGAGCCTAAATTTGTTTTGGTCAGGACTACCTCTCAATGAGAATCATATTAGATAGATAGATATATTTACATATATATATATATAGATATATTTACATAAAATGGACAATATGTCCAAAGTACATTGTCAAAAATTTTTAATTGGTGTTAATTAATCTATCTTAACTAACTGGTACTTGGAGGCAGGTTGGGGATTTTAATCATCCCAAAGTTCTTTTGTTTCACCTATGATTGTTTATTTTATTCTTTGGGAGGAAGGTTTATTTATACACAGGAGATCTTTCACAGTCACTGATAAGTTGTCCCAGGCCAGATATTAAGACTTATCTGGACCCTGGAATCACAGCAGTTGTAGTTGGTTTGGCCAAACACCCCAATCTCCTCTGGTCTTGAATTTCTTTACTATAAGCAGGTACCAGAGACTCTTCAAAATCGTGCAGAATTTCTCAATCAGCAATTACCATCACCAGACAAGTGCCAGCAGAAACCCCTGTAAATGAAATTTATGTTTCTGTCTTAACATCAAACTAATTCCTCCCAATTTTCATGTAATAATACATTCAACACAAAAGAACTTGGTCAGCTCTCTCTGACCAACCTAGCTTCTCCACTCTAGTTTGATTGAACAAATTGTACCAGTTTTCTTTTCTTTTCCCTAATGGCTGCTACGCCTCTGTCATTCCAGCAGTAATCTTTTCCATGCAATAAGATAGGTGTAATGCTCCTGTATGACCATCATATATAGTCCTGTAGTTCTAAACTTCTTGGATAGTCCATTATATGATGGATCAACATCTAGCCCATGCCTAAGTCTGCCATGGAACCACCTAATTACAATCTTTTTACATGGCCTTTTCTTACACTCAACCCATGTTTAATTAAAAAGTTAATAAAATCAATCTTACCACATATCAAGGAAATATAAACAAGTAACGATGAATAGGCAATAGAATATGGCACACTTTCAGCACTGCCCCTGTTCAGACTGCTTTCTGTTATTAGTGTTTTTAAAAAAAAGCACAAGTCTGCTCATCGCTGCTTGCTCCTCAGAATATTTTGAAAAAATGGCAGCGAGCAGCCTACTTTTCCTATGATGTAAAAGGCTTTGGCCAATGGGACCAAGCATCTCTTTATTTTAAATGAACTTTAAAAAAAATATCTCAAACCACTATGCGTTACTATTACCAACTATATTTGTATTTTTAGGTCAGCCAATAATATTTCGCCTTGCTTTAAATTCTATCCAATCCAATTCCCAGTACCTTCTTCCCCCAAAGTTGTTTTCAAAATTATGCCATAAAAAAAATAAGCAGGCATGACTTTTCCTGACAGTATGTCGGATCCTCTATAGTATTATGGCTATAATTTGGTCATTTAGTGGTCTATTTGTGTAACTGATAACATATTCTTGTTCAGAAAGTCCCAAGGCACCCGAATATATAATTTTTATGGCCCTAGGTATCTTGGTTCAGAATTCCATATTTTTTTCTATAATATCCAACCTATTCATGTCTTTTTGCACTAATTTCAAGCTAATTACGAGAGTCTCTCGTAGTACGTGAGAATTACGTCATAAATGCTGTCTGCATGACCCAATTGTCTACATGTTCTAACTTTTACATCGTATTTTGAAAATCGCCTAGGCAAGTCTTGCCACTGCGTTGCTATTGGCTTTTAGTTTGAAATCAACGCGAAACGCATTAGCATTGGGCCATCTATCCTTCTCTTCCCCCGTTTTCCTATATACTTTGTCTTCTAGGCAAA
The DNA here is from genome assembly GCA_024509875.1 of Oreohelix idahoensis. Lineage (NCBI taxonomy): Eukaryota > Metazoa > Mollusca > Gastropoda > Stylommatophora > Oreohelicidae > Oreohelix > Oreohelix idahoensis. The sequence goes on along the minus strand of JAMPIV010000045.1, from coordinate 219,027 downwards.
TATTTGTTTGAACTTGGAAAAAGTGTTACATTTATCTCAAGGTTACTTAGGAACATTGGGTACATTTTATTCGGCCATAAGGCGTTATCAAACTAATACGCTGGCGTGGGTGAAGACGCCAATGCTCTACCAAATTTTTAGTTCTATCTTATTTTAGACTTTATGCACTTTAATGTTATATTCTAATTTAGATATTGTATTTAGAATATCGTCACACATCTCTGTTACGGTGTTTTTTTTAAATGACGGCGTCTGCTGGGGTTAGAAGTGCGCAACGTTTGGGGTCACTAACATTAATAGAATATGTCGATATTTTACGGACTACTGAACGCGAAATATATGCTAAGTTTATGACGTATTCGCGTTGGGAAGGTCACGCTTGGTGACTTGGTTACATTACCCCTTTTATGCTGTCCGTCAAGCAGAGAAGTCGTGTCTTGTATTTCTTCCAAGGAGAGGCTTAGTATATAGCCGATATATGAATTCAATATAGAACTCAGGGTCAGTTCTGATATTAAGATAAAGTATGAGATTTATTAAGTAAATAAATGATGGAAGGAGAATCGTGTTATGATTCAATTTGTAGCTGTCAAGAACTCATGCGCTCATTTCTGGCTGTCTGAGTACAGCAGCGCACGTACATAGCCATGACGTTCATCGGACACATTATATTGACACGGACGGACCTGAATATTATGCACGTAATTTCTAATGAACTATATATGAATGTATACCTATGTGAACTGTCTTCGTGCGTCAACTTGTAATAAATATTGGACTCTAATCGAAGACTTACCCACATTACTTTGATTACGTTTGATTGCTTAACTCTTTAAGTCCCAATCGACTTTATATATCCTCAGGGGTTAGACGCGCTTGGCCCAATCAACTTTATAAAGCGTTTAGTATATGTGCCTCTGTTTGAGACTATTTCTAATTATAACTACACACAAACCACCCAAAACGTCATTTCCGACTGCAAGTACATTCTTTTAAATACCGCATGTGTTTAAGAGTGAACGGGTTTTAGTTTTGAGATATTTATTTAAAAATGCACCGGGGTGGCCATTTTTGCTTGGGCCAAACTAACTTTTTTGCTTGGGACTGAAAGAGTTAAATTTGCTTTGTTGATTGTCCTTGACCTGATGAACTCTTCTTATAGGAAGTTTATATTAATAATGAATCAGTTCGTACGGAACCGAGGTTTGCTTGGACACTTATTAATCAACAACAAAACTGTGTGTCGACCTCAACTGAAATAATGATAGATAAGCAAGCATACAAGCTAAACTAATAATAATCGCACGAAGGACACCCCAACACCAGCCACACCCACGCAACAATCTCCCCACTTTAGAACAGACTATCCTATGTCAGTTCCTAATTAAAAATACACATAGATAAATTTCAATCATTATGCCTGGTGACTACTCTGATTTTCGTCGTACGGGTGTCTGCTTAAAAAGTCTGCACCTACGTTTTCCGAGCCGGGGGATATATTCTATGATAAACTGGTATGGCTGTAGGAGCAACGACCAACGTAATAATCTAGCATTTTCATGCCTTGCTTGCGACAGAAATACGAGAAGTTTATGATCTGTCTGGATCGTAAATGATCGACCATAGAGATAGATTTGGAACTTTTTTATCGCCCATATCAAAGCCAGACATTCCTTTTCACTTGTTGAATATTTTTGTTCCTCTGTGTTCAACTTTCGGCTAGCATAAGCAACTGGGGTTAATTCCCCTTCAAAAGAATTGGACCTTTGCAATAGGGCTGCTCCTAATCCGACGTTACTAGCGTCCGTTCTCACAACAAACTCTTGACCTAAGTCAGGAAATTTCAATATAGGCTTGCTTGTGAGCTTTTCTTTTAACTCTTGGTATGCCGACTCACACTGCGCTGACCAAGTAATTTTATCAGGATTTCCCTTGCGCGTTAAATCAGTCAGTGGTGCACATATAGAGTTAAAATTTCTGATATACTTCTGGTAAAAACCACACAACGAGACAAAAGATCGCACGTCTTTCTTTGTCTGTGGCCTCGGTGCTCTCTTCAATTTCTCCAAGTTCTTGGGATAAGGGGTCATGTTTCCCTGATATACTGTGTGTCCCTAAAATTCCAACTCTTTACATCCAATACAACATTTGGTCGGTCTAGCGGTTAAGTTAGCCTCCCTGAGTCTATCAAACAACATATTCAGAGAGTTAATGTGTTCCTCAAATGTTTCTGTTGCTATGAGAATATCATACATGAAATTCGTGATACATGGATTATTCAGGGGATCTAACAATTTTCGCATCATCCTAGAAAACACGCTCAGGGCATTTTTCAACCCAAAAGGCAACATGTTGAATTCATAATGTCCATCCGAGGTGCTAAAGGCTAAATAAGGTCTAACCTCAGGCTTTACTGGAATCTGATAATAGCCTTTGCTCAGATCCACTTTAGAGAAATATTTTGCTTTGTTCAGCCTGGCAAACAGCTGATTTGTATCAGGTAATGGATCCACCTGACTTTCTGTGACAGCATAAAGTTTTCTGTAATTTATACACAGTCTGTGTTCCCCAGAGGGTTTTCTCAACAAAACCACACTAGAACTATACGAAGATTAACTGTGTGAAATAATTCCTTCTTTCAACAAATACTCTATCTCCTCCTTCAAAGCTTTTTCCTTAGCGAAAGGAATCGAATAGGCTTTCATACAGATTGGTGTTGGGTCTATAAGTTTCATATCATATTCCAAAAAATTTGTATGCCCCCGTTTGTCCGTTAACACATCTGTATGATCATTCAGAACCTGTTGAACTCTCTCCCTCTGATTTCTCGTTAAATGTGTACTGACTTTTCCCTGTGCAGCTGTCTCACAGGGATGTAGAGGATATTCATGAGAGGTGAGTGGTTCCTTTTTCATTTCCATTGCAACAGACAAGGTCAGTAAGTGTGTCTCTTCCTGGTTTTCTCTGTCTAGATATTTTTTCAGGAGATTCACATGATAGATTTTCTCTTTTCCCTTCTTATCTATCTTATAATTTGTTCTAAACACCTTCTCTAGAACTGGATATGGACCTTGCCATCCAATTTGCAACTTGTTTTGGCTGCCGGGTAGAAGAAGAAGCACCTTCTCTCCCACAGCTAATTCTTTGTCCTTAGCTTTCTTATTAAAATAGGCAGCATGTTTTTTCATGGCTTGTCTCAAATTATCATTAGCAAGTTTCCAGCCAGTTTTAAGACGAGTGGTCAGCGCGTTCACATATTGATATGATGAGGTAATATTTTCTTCTGCCTTTTCATCGGTCCACGTCCTTAATAATGCTTCTAATGGACATTTTATTGCCCTCCCAAATAACAGAGTTGCCGGGGCCATACCGGTTGAACTATGGGGTACCTCCCGATAAGCAAACACAGCGGCGAGAAGGTATTGATCCCATGTATCTGGTTTTTCATGTGCCAACTTTCTCAGGATCGAAATGAGCGTCCCGTTAAATCTTTCCACTTGGCCGTTTCCTTGTGGATGGTACGGGCTACAATGAAAGTGTTTGGCTTGAAAGATCCTGAATACTTCTTCCGTTAGTTTCCCCTTGAACTGATAGCCATTATCAGTCAAGATTTGGTTGGGAAAGCCTAACCTGGTGAAGATTGTGAGTAATGCCTCTGCCACATGTTTCGAATCGATTGATGACAGGGCTACCGCCTCTCCCCACATAGAACAAGTGTCCACCAGAGTCAGAATGTAACTGTTCCTCCTCTTGGTCCGAGTGAGAGGTTCCACAATGTCCACGACAACTCTTTCAAAAGGTGTTCCCACTATGGGCATTTCCCCTAGAGTTGCTGGAGCAGTCCAATGCTTTGGAGCTACCCGTTGGCATTCTGGATAGGATTTTACATATCTCTTTATGTCTTCAGTTATCCCTGGCCAGAAATAATGACAAGCTATACGCTGTCCTGTTGCGCTGATCCCCATTTGACCACTGAAGGGAATCGCATGCCCGAGTTCCAACACTTTAGTCCTATATGAAATGGGAAGGACCAGCTGTCCGTGACCATTGGATCCAGTTCCAGCCTTCCTATAAATCAATTTGTTTTTCATATAGAAGTCTTCCTTGCCTGGAGGTGTATGACATTTGGGCAATTTCTTAAAACACGGCTTGAGTGATCTGTCCTCCGCCTGTGCCTTCCTCATCTCATCCGGATGGGTATTTATCGGATTATCCTCCTCCTTTTTAGACTGTGATCTGGTCTGTACTGTTGCCATGATCACAGGTCTCTTGGGATTCCCCAAGAAGACATATCTACACCCCAATATCAGAGGGTAGATTGGCTCATTTATCACTGCTGCCTTGATTACTCCTTCCACATATCGCGTTTTCACATTTATCCTGTCGACGGGAAGTGTCATGGTCGCTACGTCCTTGGTTGCAGTTTGGATCTCCACTGTTTCTGTGGTGTATTGATCGGCCTGCACCAGGTGAGAACTCACAACTGAATCATAATCCAATCCAGTATCATAAAAGTATCTTGTGGTTACTCCATTACATATTACATCTTCACACACTGGGGGGTGGTAAGGTTCCTGCTATTCAGTAGAGTTGACCTTTACTCTCTTTCTCCCCGTTTTCATTGCAGCGAAATTAGGAGGTTTCCTTCTTCAATTTTCGGTGTTATGGTTGTCCATCCTATACCGGCTACAATATAATCTACCTTTATGAAAAGGTTTTCGGTCATCATATTTCCTTTCATTGAATTGTGGGGTTTTATTTTTATAGTCATTGCGTGGCCTATCAAACTGTTGCTTACCTTTGTTCTGTTCTCTATGGTCAAACCTATTAAAGTTTTGTGGTGCCTTAACATTGTCCACCAGTTTCTTTTTATTACCAGCTACTTCTGCTTGGGCTGTCTGATACCTCTCAGCGACATTGAGTAATTCACCCAGCCTCTCTGCACCTTGTTCCATGAGAAACTTTCTCAAGTCTGGAGCCATGGACTATCTCAATTGCTCAATAAGGATCATTTCTTTAAGATCTTGGGTTTTCCCCAGAGCAGTCCATTTATCCAAATAGGTCTCTAAATAGGCAGAGAACTGGTGATAGGTCTCACCAGACAGTAGCTTGGCATTTCTAAATTTTTTCCTGTAAAATTCTCCATTTTTTTCATACCTTAACAGAAGAGCCTGCTTTAGCATGTCATAATTTTCCTGATCACCTCTGCTCATTTTTGCAAAAACTTCATAAGCTGCCCCACGAAGTCCCTGAGATAACTTGAGGCTCCACCTCTCTCTCTCTAACCCATACGTGGTAGTCAAAAGTTCAAACCTACTTAAATACCCTTCTATGTTATCTTCTTTCTCAACAAAATGGTCTAAATGAAACCCCATAGCTGAGGTTGAGGCTCGTTGACTAGCAGTGGCATCGGAAGTAAAGGGGCTGGCACCATTTTGAGGAGCATGGCCTTGAAATTCCAACTCCCTTAGTCGTAGCTCGTGCTCCCTTTGTAACCTCTTCTCCTCCTTTGCTGCTTCCCTCTCTGCAGCCTGTCTCTTTTCTTCTCTTTCTGCAGCTAATCTCTTTTCTTCTCTTTCTGCAGCTAATCTTCTTTCCTCTGTTTCTCTTTCTGTAGCCAGTCTCTTTTCTTTAGCCTCTAATGCCCTAGCCTCTTTGTCAGCCTCAATCTGCAGCCTCTTAAGTTCTTTGTCAGCCTCTAACTTTCTTTCTGCTTCTTTCTCTAATCTTTTATCTTCTCGGGCAATAAATTTGTCCACCTCTGAGGTAACATACTGGACCAACTCTGGTCTATCCATGCCCATCTCTTTAGCAGTCTGTACAGCAGCAGATCGAAACTTTGCCAGATCAGCCATTTTGTACTATGTAACTTTTAAAATTTCTAACTATACAAATTTCTAATTATGGCTAACAATTTCTAATGATAACCAAGAACATCCACAGGCACTGATAGTTCAACCACTATTTAATTTCCACAAAAGGAATACTTTAAGTTTTATACTATCTGAGATTCCTAATATAATTGATAATATTTTAAGAATTTAAAAATCCCAGAAGCGAGCTACCCAATATAGCTGGTGCTATGAGAAATTCAATCCCAGGAGCAAGACCCCAATATTTGTGGTGGGTTTTGATGTTATGAATTGGTGTTATGTATTATTATTATATTAAATGAGATCAGCTATGAATGTCCCTGAATTTAACAAATAGTGTTGTAAACTTTTCAGAGTACCTTTCCGCTACCACCTTTTTGATCTCATTCAAAATTTAATCTATATTATTATATAAGTGACTTCGTATAGTGTCTAGGGTTATGAATGTAGAGTGTAATGGGCAATAACCAACTAACATATAAACAAATAGTTTATTATCCACAACAACCAACAGTACTACAACAATAATTTACAAACAACACTTTAAAAGGCTATCTTACTTAAGACAGTGGTTGAAATTTGTGTAAATAGAATTTTTTACAATTTATTATCCTGATTCTAATTTATTTTGAACCAGGACTGACAATCAAAATTGAACTCAAAAGAATGATTTGCATCAGTCAAATAACACAGTGGATATTTTGTCCATACATACAATATTATTCTAATATAAGTGTGTAGTTGTATTCTTCTACTTTGAGGTAATACTGGTATCAAACAATAGGTTGTTGGTTATAATCACACCCTTTACGTTATGTCTGTTTTCGTTTGTCACTTTTGGAAATATTAATAACTATTCACAGTTTTCTTCACTATCACTTTATAGTTCTTAAAGGTTGAGCTGACTGGTGCCGAACACGAACTTAACTTGGCAGGAGAATACAGGTAGATCGTTTCCTCTGCTCGTTTGACAATCTGTTCCACCTGTTTGATAGGCAATGGCCACTAGCATGATCTCGAAATATACAGAGTCCTGGATCGAGCAGTTCTCAAGCGTGTGGTACTACATTAACGTCAGTACCCAGGACCCTGAAATGTGAAGGTTATGCATCCTTCTTTATACCTAGTATACAATACTATTCCACATTTAAGTACAGGTACATTACAAACAAACGAAAAGGGTCATAGCTTTATGCCAACCTATGCCACCATTATCTTTTGATGTGACAATGTACACCAGTATTCCTCTCCCCTAATGGTTACAACGCCACTGCAATTCCAGCTGTAATCTTTTCCATACAAGAGGATAGGTGTTATGCTCCTTGATGACAATCATACATATTTTCTTGTAGTCTAACACCTCTCTGATAGTCTATCACATGGTGGATCAATCTCTAGGCTCTGCCTAAGTTTGCTACAGACCCACTTACTTATAGTCATACATTATTATCTCACATTCACTTTTTATGTTAGATACATGTTAATAACGTCAATCTTACCACATTTATTCAATGAAATACACAAGTGACGATGACTGGCACACTTTCGATCTGCCTTTCTGTCCAGGCTTTAGAAAAGTATTGTTTTCACAGCACAAGCCTGCACTCATCGCTCCTTGGCAAAATTTGTTTATAAAATGGCGTCCTCACCTAATGCTTTTTTCCCAATATTAACTACTCTGGCCAATGATTACCCTTATTTCACTTGTAAACAAAGTCTTTTAAAAATACAATTCAATTCAAACTTCTACTACGTTACTCGGGTAATATATGTTTAGTACGAGGTCGGCCAATAATATTTCGCCTCACTTCAAATTCCACCCAATCCAATTCCTCGTACCATCTTAGTCTTTATTTTCCTTAACTTTTTTCCCAAAAAAATATGCTATCCAATCTAAGCAGATATGACTTGACCTGACAGTATCTCCGATTCTCTATGTATTATTACCAATATTTGATTATCTAATAGACTATTTAGATAACTAACTACATATTCTTAGTCAGCAAGTCTTCAGGTACACGAATATATGATTTTTATGGGGCTAAGTGGCTTGGTTCAAAATTCTATCTTTTTTCCATGTTAGTTGTTTATTTTTAAACTACCTCCTGTTCAATTCTTTTCCCATGTACTTTCAAGCTAATTTCGAGAGTCTCTCGTAATACACGAGAATTACGTCATTCGCAACAAGAGCTAAGCGTGTTTTCATGACCGTAGTGGCCACATTTTCTAACGTTTTCCTCGTATTTTGAAAACCGCCTAAGGGCAAGGCTAGCAAGTTAGTTTTATTTGTAGAAACAATGTGAGACGTGATATGCGTTGGGTTATCTATCCGTTCTCCTCCCTTCCACAATGCATTCTAGGCAAATGTTTCATTTGAACTTGGAAAGTGGTACGTTTGTCTCAAGGTTGAATTTGAGAACTAGGGTACCCTTTTTGGTTCGGCCAATGCGTTATCAAATAATACACTGAAGGCGTAGGCGACAACTACCATTCTCGCTGAAAATTTTTAGTATTATCCTATCTTTGACTTTATGCACTATATTGTTATATGTTAATTTAGATATTGTATTTAGAAGTTCACCACACATTGTACATGGATTTTAATATTTTTATTGTCTGCTCTATGTCCACATTTATTCTACATTTATTGTGCTTTTATTACCAGGTGTGGTCTGTAGTATTTGACGACTAGGAAAAGATGTGGTCGATGGGGGCACTCTGTATCAGACGACATAAACGTGTTACAGTTTTCAGATCACCAGAGCTGATTGATCACAGAAGGTAAAGGCTGGACATCATAAAATACTTGGAATTTTTCATGTGAGAGACCGTATATGAATGACGACCTCATCAAAAATATAAACCATGAGGTTTAGACTTCCCCATTCACTTATCTTCTTCTGTTGTCTTATGTGCCAGTTGTTACAATTCGTATCATGTTTCCTTCATCTGTCTTGTATATATATATATATCTCAAGTTCTCTTCTCCATGTGTTTTTGTTTGTGCATCTACTTTTTGGAATCTACCTCTAGTTTTGTGTTGTCTGCCTTCTTTTTGTGTGTGTATCTGTCTCTATATTTTGGGTTCTGCCTCTATTTCCTTTTGTTCCCCCCCCCCACCCCCTGTCCCACCTTTTTTTTCTCCAATGCGTATGAAATCAATACTTGCCGAGTTTGTATTTGTAACTGGCCAAGCCCTCCAAGGGAGGTAACTAACATTCATTTATGTGACTGCCATAATAAAACCCCAAAATGTGTTGCAAGAAAGTGCTAAATATCTCTCAACTGGATTGAACTGTATATTGTACACAAGCTTGCGCCGTGTCTCCCTCTCCCCCCCCCCCCCCCCTAATGAAAAAAGGGCATCCACAGCTGAAGTTTGAAAGATGATTGCAAGGGAAAGATGAAGAGATAAGGCCAGGGATTCTGGGAGGACGGAGACGACGATCGCACCATTTCGAGATGCGCAAAGAAACTCTTACAAAATCAGGTGCAAATAACCATTTTAGTGATTCCCCCCTTTAACAAAATGGGTTTAGTTCGAAGTTCTGTTATAGCACGTTTCACTAGCTTTGCCCTCAAACAAATGTAATTATCTGATTAACCGTCAAACGTATTAATGCCATTTTTTGCATACGATGTTATATTGGGTTAGACCCAACAAATATATACTTCATATCTGTGCATCTTGTCCAGTTCCCATAAACGGATGAAATCCTTTGATCTTTGTCGGCATACTAATTATTGTGTATCGAGAAAAGAAATTTTACCACTTCATGCACAGATTCTGTGAATTGATTAGGCATAGGCGTGTCTACTATTACAATAATGTGGCCATCACGTTTGCATATGAATACCTGTTGAAGCTGATTTCTTAAATGATCTGCATGCGAGATACTCGTGACATTGTTTGCCATTGACATTTAATGCGCTACCAAACTGGTCCTTCCTTGATCTAATTATTTCAATAGGTATCACCTCTTTGCGGTTCATAAATATCATAATGGAACGTTGCTCCTCTAATGTGCTTGTAAATAACGGTAAAGTCATCTTTAAAGAAATTAAACTTCATCCGAATCATAATCAGATGTCTCTGAGAAATTGATAATCAATCTCGGCTGAATGAAGGACAAACCATCATTCTTCTAATATTCCTCTTCCTCTTGTAACACATGGTTCTCACATTTCTTTCAGTAATCCCTGGCTGTATTGGACATGGCGGCTTTTATAAGTATTTCAACATCTTTCAATTTGAACGTTCTATTTTCTGTTGCTACCTGTTCCTTAATTTTAGCCTATACTAGTTCTATTGGGTTTAAGTGAGAATGGTAAGGAGGCAATCTTAAACATCTGTGACCATGTTCATGGATTTCCTTGTCTATGTGAAATATCTTTGTATGCTGTGTCTTTTTTACAATTCCAAGTAATTCAGGCTTCAGGGACATTTCGTTGAATGGAATGTTGTTTTTGGTCGGCCAAATCTTTATTACATCTTTAGTACTTGATGAATTAGGAACTTTATCTTCTGGTGCCACAACGTTGTGATATGAAGCATTGTCCATTATCAAACACGACGGTCTATCCAAGGAAGGAAGTACATGATTCACAATCCAATCTTGAAATAACTTGCCATTCATCTCTGTATGATAATCCCTATTCTCTGTAGATTTTGAAACAAATGTGAGTTCAGTATTATTTAGAAACCCATGATGGCTGCTTTCTGCATGTGCAATTATTATGCGCTGTCCTTTGCTGCTTGGTACTAGTCTCTTAGTTGTCCCATCAGATGATTGCCATTCTCGTTCATTACTGTGGTGCGCATTGATCCAAGTTTCATCTAAATACACAAAATCATAACAATCTCTTCTCATTTTTCTGACCTCGCGTAAATATTTGCTTCTCATTGCAACTATATGAGGCTTCTCAAAAATAAGGTTTCTACCACCAATATATTTTCTAAAAGTGAATCCCAAACTCCTAATAGTCCTCCATAGCGTAGATTTGGAAATTTCAATGTCATTATTCTTTCTTAATCAAATTTTCAATTTCCTTAAAGTCACTGCCTCATTATTGTGAAACATATTGCAAATTTCTCTGCGGATCAATTCTCTGTCAAAATTATTCACCACTCTTGGCCTATTTTTCGTGTGTAAAACACTGGAATTACAAATTTCAGATGTCGCTATCCAGCGGTGCAATGATCGTTTGCTTATCCCCAAGGCATGAATAGTTCTCTTTTGTGGGTTTGAAATAGAATGATATAGTTTTCCTCGAGTAGCTTCATTGCAGAAATACTTTAAAATCCTATTTGTGATTTGCTGTAATGTCATAACATGTACTCGCAGACTCATTTTTACTACTTAGCCACACAATACTTTTTGTAGACACGCCACTGATTGACAATGTGTGCGTAAAACCGGAAATAAACTGTTTTATGTTCAAGAAGTGCAATTTCACGCAATTTCAGGCAAAAATCATGCCAATTTCTTGATAAACCAAAAATGTGCAAATGAGGTCGTATAATTTACTGTAGACATTTCAATATGTGTGTGTGTGATGTGTGCTGGCAAGTAGGATTTTATATTATATCGCAAAGAAACAAAAATTGAAACCAATGGCTGCATTTTAATGAAAAATTTAATTCATAGGGTCTATACCATTTCAAATTCACACACAAAATTTCACTTATATGCGTTATATATTCGCTGAGATATAGCATTTTGAAGTTGGGCAAAGCTAGTGAAACGTGCTATAGTAGTATGCCAATTGAGAGCCATGATCCAAGCGGGACTGCTGCCATAAAATGTCAAGGACGATCAGGTGCTCACAGTATGTGGTATAGTATTTCTACAAGATGATTGACAAATATTATTTTTTAATTGTATTATCAGCACATATATCTACTACATGTAGATATTTATAAACCACGTATCAAAACAAGGAAGCAAGAACGGCCATTTGGCACATAAGTTGTGTTTTATATTACCAGAAACAAAATAAAAGAAACAAAATTCTAAAATGACCAATAAATTCTACGTTACAAGAGAGAGAACAATGTCACGTGATCTCCCGCAGCGCTGTAATGTTCACTTGACACTTCGTTTAATGTTATTAAATAACACGTAATTCTCTGTATTGTGACGTTTGTTTCATATAAAGTTATTGGATAACATGAAGAACTAACACATTAAAAAAGAATAAAGGACTTTACGATTACCCTGTATAATCCCATATCTTGTGTGGACTTCGCATTTGTTAGCACTAATATAGGTCACGTGTCGTGTAGTTCAAGGACGTCTTTGAAGAAGCAAAGAAAGAATTGGATCACTGCACATACAAACACTGAAGGTTAAAGGTCATGAATGGAGGTGGTAACCTCTTGACGTCAAACTAATTTCTACAACTGCCACTGCTGCCAGAGCTTGGAACTGTTTCATGCAGGTTTGACTATGGGACATGTTGTAGTAGGTAATCCACGCTTTATAAGAAGCGCGAAGAAAAATGATGATGATGTCAAGATATATAACGATTATTTCATATGGAGTAAATGGAGCTAGAGTTTTTGTTAAAACATTGATGTCGAGCATATAACAATTATTTTATGTGGAGTTGTGACGAGTTACTGTCAATTGTAATTTTCAACTCGCCCCGCTCTTTTCCATTTATTAATTCTGGTTTCTTTTTTAAATCTATTTCGTTCTAGTTTCTAATTTGTAAAAAAAAAATTGTTGGTTATTCTTTATGGCTTTAGTATGGCTAGCCCACCAACATCACCGTTTTTCTTTTCGGGGATGGGTGCAAACCCCTACCCGTAGGATAACGTGGGCTAGTGAGTCATGCTTGTTGAAAGACGGTCAGATAATTTATGTAAAGTTGCGTACATTTTCAGCGGGTCGCGAGCTTCGTGAGGAATGTATTCTTGCTCCCCCCCCCCCCCCCCCCCCCCCCGTTCTAGGTGAGGAATTAACTCTTCGTCGCTGGGAGATTTGTAGTGTTACGTTGGGTAACGGTTCGTCAGATGTTAAGATAATGTTATGATGTTTAACGGGAAGCTCTTACGACTGTTTTCGATTTTAAGTTAGGTAGTAGTCATGAGATTACGTCAAAGTGGAGTATATGCAGTTTTTGGGAGATAATTCTAGATCGTTGACTCATCGCGTCTGTCTTGCATCAGAAAATTAGTACTATATACAGGCACGGGACTGGGAGTCGTTTCTCAGTCCTGAAATGTTGTGGCCGTGAAGAGTTACAGACATATTATTCAGTCTGCCCTTATAGTGGGAATATTCTGAAGTCTGGGTATGTACGTAGACTAAATAAGTGGTGTGTAGGAATTTGAGCAAGACAGAGTAAGCTTTCTTCTGTGATTTAATTTTATTTTTAGTAGTAGTTTGCCATCAATTACCTGACCTCTGCAAGTAAGTTTCAGTGGTAATTATACGAAGTTTAGTCAATGAGGTACTGTGTGAAAAGTTTGTTGTTATTATTACTTTATATATATATATATATATATATATATATATATATATATATATATATATATATATATATATATATATATATATATATATATATATATATATATATTTATTTATTTATTTATATATATATATATATATATATATATATATATACATATATATATATATACATATACCTATAAGAATATAGGACCTACGGCTGGTGTAGTACTGTGTAATATATTAAGAGTACCAGCCTATGTTTTGATAACGTGGGAGATAATAGTGTATGAACTCGGGAGTTTTGTTTAACTAAAGTGGCCATGGGTATTTAAGTTAGTTGCTGAAGGATACGTTGGGTAAAGGATATGCTAGTATTATGATAATAGTGTTTGCATTTTGGGTATACATTTAATTGGGCCTATTTTAATAAACCTTGAATAGGTTTTTTGATAAAAGTGTAGTACACAAAAAGGTTTGTTGTGACGGCTATGTGCCTGAGCCGCGACATGGCCTCAGATCAAATCCGGCCCGCCAGCGTCTGTGTTAAACGTAAGAGGCAAGCGTTGTAGAGTGCGGGAGGGGAGACAGGGGGAGAGATGCGAGGTGGTTTTATTATGGAAGAAAATAAAGTGGTTTTTAAGCCCGACATGTTCATACATATTACACATTTTATATTACTTTAATTATACAGAAAAAATGTAAATATGGAGTAAGCAAAACAAATGAGGGGGAAGGTCTACAATCGACCACTTTTTCCTCTGTCACGGTTGACCGGACTGAGAAGAAATTATGACGAAACAAAACCTAACTAACAGATCTCAAGACGCTCCAGGCTGTCCTACTCTATTACCATCACCACCACTAAATTCAGCACACTAAAGTCTACCTTCTAAAGTCTGCACAGAGCCCTCTGTATCTACTCAGAGGCTCAACTTCCAGGCGAATCAAAAAAAAAAAACTACCGTTCCTGGAAAAAACCCTCTAAGATCACTCTCTCTCTCTCTCTCTCTCTCTCTCTCTCTCCTCCTTCTAGTCGCTATCGTCTGCTGCTTATTAGGCTCAGATGCATTACTCTTCGTCATGTAGCTCATCCCGTTAGTAATTACGAGGCATGATGGAGATCATTTACACTGAATGAACTTGATGAGTTTGTAAAAGTTATATTCCTGCTGTAACGATCTTAAATATTGAAGAGGTATTCAACTTCGGAGAGGTCCCTCCTATTATACTTTTTTCCTGACTAATATCTTTCCGAACATAATCTTCCCAATCTGTATTATTGATAGTAGTGTTACCTCATTATCACCTGGGTCTTCGCACATCTCTCAGACGGCTTTCCAAGATGGACAATCTGACTTTCTTTCTGTCGATCGTGCTATACCACCTTGTGTCAACAGTGACAGTCTCTATCAAAAGTTGTTAGAAGACTTAAGTGATAAAAGTATTAACCGCTGACCAGTCTAATTAGCCGTGTCATGCTACGATTCACGTGGTGGAACGTAAATAAGTATAGGAAGTAGCAAAAAATGCAGATTCATGAAATATGCCAAAAATTAGCCCGATTGGTCAGGAAAATGAAGAAATAAATGATAATGCAGGAGAGAACGAAAGTTATATAAAAGGACACAACAGAGTTCGTGACATAACTGTACCACGAGAAAAAAGCGCTTTAACCGCTCAGCCAATCAGACATACCTTTGACATCTGAAGCAGGAGACCAGCGTAGGAAGTGAGCTATAAGAAGAGTTGAGAGTAAAGATATACTTGACAGTTTATTACTGTGTGGTGGAGAAACCTGAACTAATTTGACCGAAGACTGATACAGGTTAGTGGAGTGGAAGATATTGAATTTAAAAACTGAAACATTATTCTAGTTATCTGGTACGGGAATGGGATTGGAAGGGGATTATAAAATCATTGAAATAACCAAAATGTGTGAGAAAGAGAGTAATTATATTTACACGCATAACATCAATCAGCTTAGGCGGCAGTTAATGCCGGTCAAAAATATAAATAAAAAGTTCAATAATGTATTTGTAATGAAAGAAAGAAAATTTTATAAATAATCTTTAGACAGCAGTGGTATCCAATGTATAGTATAATAGTATGTAACAAGTTATGCATTATTTTACCTACGATTTAACAAAAATATATAATTATTGTCAAACAAAACAATACAAATCTTCGCATTTATTATAATTTGTAATACTAATTGTAACTTTTAAAATAGCAACAGTTTAAAACCAAAAAAAATTTTACTTTTGGTATAAAGATTATTATGTCCCCTGGTAAAGAAAAAAACACTGAAATACTTTACCTAAGTTATTCCCCATATGTTTTTTTTTTTTAGTTACAGTTTTCACAATAGAGCTATCACACTGTTAGCGATGTTAAATCGTTCTTGAAAATTCGAGCGCTAACCAAAAGATCTCTAAACAAAAATTCATTTATCATCAAAATTAATAGAAATCGAATGAATTCGTTTTCAAGGCACAGAAAGCTGTTCCAAAAGTAACAAGTGATTTAAAACTAGTTAACATTGTTTATTAACTACATATAAGTATTAGACATATTGAACACAAGCGAGATATTATGTATGTACTGTCCTTAAAACAATATATTATAGGACTTTAATTGCTGTTACTTCCGGCGCGTGTGGCTACAGTTGTCATGGCAGAGCTGACATCATCATCAGACCACTGGTTAGCAGAAGGTATTGTAGGTGCTGACAAGTTTATTTTATTTTATTTTATTTTTTTTTTGGCTCCATATATAGAGGGCATGTCTGTTTGGTCAGTGAGTACAAAAAATATTCAGGTGACGTACAAAGATGTAGCTTAGCTTTGCTATTTTCTGTTGTTTTCTGCAAGAAACACCTTGTATAAATTAGTATTTTGTTCTACGTTACCAATTAGCATAGACGTGACTTCCATTTTGGGTCATGCTTCATTATCTTAGACCAGCGTTTCCCAACCTTTTTCGAGTCGCGACCCCCTTTTATAATAGCCAAGTAACCTGTAACCTTCGCCACATTTGCATAAAAAGGCATTTTTAATAGTGTAATGAAAACACATTAAAAATAGATTTTTCAGAATATAATTCTAACCTAATATTTAATTAACCTAATATTTCGTATTTGCATCTGGGCAACCCGCTTCAAAATTCGCGGCTGAGTGTTTGTCAAAAGCCAACATCATGTCATCCTCAACATTCAGTCTGTTTCTTGCCTTTGTTTTGATACGAAGAAGCATTGAAAATCCACTCTCGCAGAGATATGTAGAGGCAAATGGAAGTAAAACTCGAAAGGCAAGCATGGTGACATTTAGACACGAGTGATACATAGCACACCAGAAATGACTCAACAATTTTTCATAAAACAAATTACGTGCCGAGGAATCGTTCCGCAGATCCAAGAATTCATCATGTACTTCATCGGGAATGCTGGCTACATTCAGGGAAGCAGAGAATGGATTTCGTACCAGCGCAGTTTCTTCTTCTGTAAGCTCAGGGAAGTACCGCTGAAATTCCTTTTCAAGGGATTCAAGGTGCCCAGTAATCTCTTCCTTCACATTATCATCCAGTTCACATTCAGATTCCTCTACCACACTGCAGAGTTTTTTCAAACATGGCAATGTTTCCAAGATTTACTTTCCGACGCCAGTTTTGGAGCTTGGATACAAATGTCTGAAGATTGTCTTGAAATTGGATAATGTGTGTTTCCTGTCCCTGACGTTTCAGGTTCAGCTTATTTAGCTGGTCTAAAATGTTTGCTAAGTAAGTAACTCTTTTCTTCCAAGCTTCATCATTAAAGTAAGCCACAAGGTCATGTTTCCCTTGCACTTCCAGGAACAACGTGATTTATCTTTCAACTCAAAGACACGATTGACAACATTTCCTTTCGCCAACCAGCGTACAGCAGTGTAGAAAAGAAGAACCTCGTGATCAGAATTCATGTCTTTTCAGAGTCCTTTAAACAGATGGGTGTTGAGGGCTCCAGATTTGACGTAATTCACAATTTTGATCAGAGAATCAAGTACCTCTTGCAGAGAAGCTGGAAGAGTCTTACTGGCAAGAACATATCGGTGAATCATGCAGTGAATGCCCTTTGCTTGGGGAGCAAGTTCTTTCACTTTTGTCTGAAAGCCCGACTTTGACCCTAGCATAGCAAAACATACGGGGTAATCTCCAACTGCGTTAAGAGAGCTACTCACTTTTATTCGACGGTCTGTTATTCAAACATCAAGACACCGATTAAAAATGAATTTTGCTGTTGAATTTTGCGATAGAGAATATTTTTTTCAGTTTACTATTTGTAACATAGAATTTCATTCTAACGATAACACTGCATTTGTATATTTTTATTTTAGGGAGTGAATCAAGGTCCGCCGCGGTGGAAATTTGAAAAAAAATATTACAGGCACGCCAATGCAAATAATTAAAGTAATATAAAATGTTTAATATGTATGAACATGTCTGGCTTTTAATATTTTTTAAGCATCCGCCGCGGTGGACCTTAAGTCACTTCCTTTCATTTATCAAAAATCTGCGTTACAACCACCAGTAGAATATTGCAGTGTAGCCATATTGAAATAAATAAGTGTTGAAAACCTTCGTGGTCAAATTTCCTATACAAATAATTGCAACTTAAATAAACGCTGCGATCCCCCAAAAAACACTTTGCCACCCCCTTCGGGGTCGAGACCCACAGGTTGGGAACCCGGGTCCTAGACTATGCTACTTGGCCATTGATAAGGTCAGTTTGTTTTAAGCTAGGGATGTAAACTTTTTTTTTTAGTCTATAGTTAAAGGGAATTTACTGGTTGTATATTTTTTGGTACAGGTCAGATTTAGCTGTTATCTCCATTGACCTGTCATTTGTCCATTCGAAGATTTTCCAGATTTTTCGAGAACGTTCTTGACGGTTCTCGTGTTGAGCTAAAACTCACGCTACGTCATGATCGGCGCATGCGTGATGGTTTGGCGGGACCGGGCGACTGTTTTTCGTGACAGTCGGCCCGGGCATTTTGAGCTGAGAAATTGTTCAGCGATTTTTCTCTGACTGTGTGAACGAGGAACAGAGTCCTCTGTGATAAATATGTTTGAGATTTTTTCCCCTGTCATAATTCTGACATATTACTGAGAGCCAAGGATGGTGAATGTTTTGTATTTGATTCCTGGATGGCAGTGAAGGTAAAAACACCCTTTAAACTATTTTTTGTAGCCAAGAACTTTATGTTATAATGCTACCAGCCCAAGATGGTTGGTTGATATTGAGGTGACTTTCTCCTGGTGCGGTGGAGAGTTTATGAGAATATTGATATTGTTATCTTGCCAAAGATTTTTTTCATGATTTATTTGTCAGAGGAAACACAAGAGAATATTATACATTTGGAAGAACGGCATCTATGCGGCTTAATTTGGCAAAGAATTATATGACTTGCTTGTCAGAGGAAACACAAGAGAATATTATACATTTGGAAGCCCGGCGTCTATGTGGCTTAATTTGGCAAAGAATTATATGACTTGGTTGTCAGAGTAAACACAGAGAATATTGTATACATGGAAGCCCAGCACTTATGCGGGTTAATCTTGCCAGATTCTCTGTTGTACTAGATGCAGTGGACTTATGTTATCTACATGATGTGGATGTATTTGAACCTTGTCCTAATGACAGTACGTTTGTTTGATGTCAATGTGATGTTATCGTAATAAATCGTTGGAACCGTGCAAGTCGTTTCCAACCTTCCTGACTTCTGCATGTGGTATGAAGAGTGTGTATACTATGAACAGTTGATCAAGAGCCTACACCCATTCGCGTATATTGCTTTATCTATACACACACACAATGTCAGCCACTTCTAATCGTCACTTCATGCCACGAGAAGAATATGTGTCACAATAACAGTTTGCAACAGTTCCTGTGCTGATTGATCATCCTTTAGTCTGCAACTGTGCACCTAACATTCTCCCTACATCAGTGGTGATCATTCCACCAGTACCAGTAACAACAGTGGCAACACATTGATCTGTAAATGCAACACCCGTGCAACAGTGGTTTGCCAGCTACATGGGGCTATTTCCAATATAGTTCAACTGTTTTCATCTGGAAGTACTCGGCGCTGCCAGGAAGTTTTTTTCAACACCTTACAACAGTTGAAGTTAGTCCTTGTTTCCTATTGAGTATTATGCCAAAAGAATTCAACAGAATTTACAGGGTGGACATTGCGGAGTTGTGTGCACAATTTACTCCAGTCAAATTGCAGTGTTGCCAGTTTAAATGTCCTGCAAGCAAGTACAACATGTCGGATAGCTGAGCAGTGGAACAGACTTGGACCTTACAACATAGAGTTTCTGTACCTTTCAGCGGTGGATCCTCTGTTCCTTGGACTGTGTATTCCTGTTTCATCATTGCTGCTATTTGGAGGCCAGTTTCTGTTTCATCATTGCTGTTATTTGGAGGCCAGTTCCTGTTTCATCATTGCTGCTATCGTGGAAGCTGGAATTTTTTGTCATCATAACATATAAGTGGCTATTTGTTTGTTTGTAAACTGTGCCTATATATTGTGATTTAATTAGGCCTTTCTTATATATATATATATATAGACTAGTTATATATTCCTTGTTTCTATGTCATATATGTTACGTTACAGCGGATTTGGTTGGGCGGAGAATTTCGTAGGATATCCCACTTCACCGAGGGCCTACGAAAGCGTTCTTTAGGGACCTTATTGCGAATTTCCCGCAGTGGAAATTGCCAGCGACTTTTTGATGCTGTCACCTTTGGTCTTTCGTGATATTTTTGTTTAGTTGTGCCGAGATGTCCTATCGTTTTTTTTAAATATTTTCTCCGTTCTTTAGTTTTGATTTGATTTGTTTGTATTTGTCTGCCTTCCCTTCCTATCGTTTATTTCTTTACAACTTTTCGTTTATACACTGTGTGGTTGTTTCTTTTGTTAGTATATTCGCAGCTGTCATTACAAGCTTTGTAATATTCTGCTTTAGTTCTGCTTTATTGTTTATTTGATTTCTGCGAACGTTATCGTTTGTTACTTATATCGTGTCTTTGTTTTTCTTGTCTGTGTTATCCATTTTGTTACATACTGTCAAGATTTAAGCACAGTAGGTATATAGGTAATTAATTGTATTATTGGAAGTTAAATTAATTATACAAGTTCTTGGGCAAAGACTTATCACCCACTCAGTTGGGATAAAGTGAGCTTCTCAAATAATTATTATACAAGGTATTTATCTCATATAATCCAGTATAATGGCTACTTTGGATTATTTCATTGCACAAGGAAAATATCTTGGCAAGACTGCGGAGAAATAAGAAGAATTTGCACTTGCTGAATATGCCAAGGCTCAGAAAGCTGAAGAGAAGAGACAGAAATTAGAAGCTGAAGATAAGAGATTGCAGGCAGAAGAGAAAAGATTGCAAATGCAAATGCAGATTGAAGCTGAAAAACAGAAAATGGAGATGGAAAAACAGAAAATAGAAGCTAAAGAGAAAAAATTCAACAGCAAAGAGAGGCTGAAGATAACAAATCCAAATGCAAATGGAGATGGAAAAACAGAAACTAGAAGCCGAAGAGAGAAAACCGAAACTAGAGGCTGAAAATAAAAAAATGCAAATGGAACATGAGGAAAGAATCTTAGCTATGGAGCTGGAGAAAATAAAGGTAGTCAATATAGGTAACGCACAAAATGGGACAATTAATCAAACAACTACTGATAAGGCAAATATTAAAACTTAAGATATTAAATTGCCTCATTTCAATCTTACCAGCGACGATATCTCATTATATCTAAATAGATTCGAACTTTCTTGCAAATCTCATAAGATAGATAAGTCGCAATATTGTGAGCAGCTTAGAAAGTTATTTAAGGGTGAAGCTTTGAAAACTATAAGTATGTTGGATGGTCCTGACGCAAATAAATATGATGTTGTCTGAGAGGCCTTATTAAAAAAAATAACTTGACAAAGAGGGTTATCGCCTACGCTTTAAATCTCTATTGCCATAGACAGGGACAGATTTTTCAGACTTATATCAGAGATTCGCCTGACATTTTCACGTTGGGTGGAATTGTCAAAAACTGAACACACGTATAAAACACTTATGGACTTATTGCTTCGCGACAAGGTTATGTCGTCAGTTAGTAAACCTTTCCTTTCCTTTCCACGTGAGCGAAAACCTCCGAACATAAAAGATATGGAACAGTACTATCGTCAATATGTTACGGCACATCCTAATATAACAGTTAGCAATTCAAAAGACGAAGAAGGTTTACCCGTTGCTTCAGCAACACCATATGGTCCAAATTTTCGACGTAAATTTCAAAGGCCTCAGGGCAATTTTGATAAAAGGACTAATCGTGATTTTGATCAGAACAAAGGGGTTCATCTTCTAGGAACTTGAGACAATTTAGCGGTCCTCAACATTTAAATTCCAATAATTATAGAAATTTTAGACAGAACCAAGGAGGTCCATCACGTAATGATTTTTCCTCAGGGAACTGGAGGCAATTTAACAGTCCTCAACATTTTGGTCCTAATAATTATAGGAACCTAATAATAACTATTCACTGAGACAACAAAACCAATAAACAGAAATTTTGATCAAAGGGGAAATGACAATCGCAACTATGAAAACTGGTGTTCGAATCAGAATAATAATTTCAATAGAGCAAATAACAATGATTTCAATAGAAATAATAGTCGCAATAGATCGCAACACGACAATAATAAATCTCATCGCCAGGCTTACTCTGCTCAACAAGAGCCCCAAGAAATTAACACTCAAGGTAACAATAATAATGGTGTCGCTAATGCTAGTGCTTGGTTTGCTTTTGATTTTGAGAGGGCATCGCAATGCCCGCAATGCTCTACTTTGTTCCAACCTACAGCTATAACTACCTTGAGTAGCGGTCATCCTCTACCCGCTCTTCCTGCCGCAGCTGCGTATGACAGAAGAGGGTCTCTTATCCTACATAAAGGTTTCGTGAATAATGATCCAGTCTCAGTTCTGTTTGATTCTGGATGCACAATTATTGGGATTAGACAGTCTTTAGTTCATCCATCTTGTGCCACTGGAAAAGTGGTAAAATGTGTGACATTAGGTGGGACACTTGAAAAGAATCCGACTGCTATCATCCACATAGCTACTCCCTTTTTTACGGGAGATGTCCACGCGTGTTTGCTTTCGAATCCTATCGCGGATCTTATCGTCGGACGTATACACGGGATTAAGGTGTATACTCCGTAACAGATTGCTATCTGGGAGGAACAAAACATTCACGCTGCTAATGCTGTCACTACAAGAGCACAAGCGCAAAATATTTCTCAGACTTCATCTAACGAAATTAATGAAGTACATAATCCGGAGGTTCACTCCGTAATCTCACGTGAGTCCTTTATCAAACTTCAACAAAAGGATATTTCTTTAAAGAAATTCTTCCTCCTACTAAAAAATGATAATCTAAATCATAACATAAGTCTTAAATCTTGGATCTCAATAAAAAACGGAGTACTAGTTCGTATGGTGCGAGATTCTGCCTCGTCTACACATTCGCAAATTCTGGTACCTCAGGGTATGAGAGTTCGAATACTACAACATGCCACGACTCTCAGTGTGCAGGACATATGGGATTCTCCTGTACCGAATCGAGGGTTCTTCCTTCCTTCTTTTGGCCATGCGTGAATAAAGATATACGTCTCTATTGTCGCTCCTGCAAGATATGTCAGGAGGTTAAGTCGCCAGGTCCACGCCATGCAGCACCTATCCAAGATGCGGATATTCCAATCCGCCCTTTTCAAAAGATGGCAATAGACATTAAACGTCCTTTTAAAACCAAATTTGCCAGGGGACACCAGTTTATCCTTACATGCATTGACATGTGCACACGTTGGCCAGAGGCTATACCTCTTAAGAGCATTTCTACTGCTGATATTGCAGATGCTCTTTGGCTAATATTCTCGCGTCTAGGATTTCCAACAGAAATCTTATCAGATCATGGCACACAATTAGTATCAGACACTATATCCCAGGTCATGACCACACTCCGTATTCTAAGGTCTTTAAGCAGTATCTATCATCCTATGTCAAACGGGTTAGTCGAACGTCTAATTAGAACGCTCAAAAATTTGCTAGGAAAGATAACTGAGGACCATCCTCAGGATTACTACAGGGTTTTACCCGCTGCTCTTTTTGCGTATAGAGAGGTCCCTAATGAGCATACGGGTTTCTCACCACTCTATCTCGTCTTTGGTGCGCAATCGCGCGGTCCCATGTCGTTGCTCCACGACCTAATAACTGATGAGGATATCAGCGAGGACACTCAATCCACCTACGAGTATGTCATTGCTCTAAGGCAGAAGATCATCGAAGCATGTAGATTAGCTACCTCTGCATCAGAATTCGCTAAGAAGAAGGCTAGGGACTTCGCAAATAAAAAAAGGTGTCTACGTCAACTCAGTCCTGGAGACAAGGCACTTGTGTTAATCCCTTGTAGGGACAATAGCCTTGTTATCTCATAGAAAGGTCCTTATACCATCACCTCTAGAATTTCCGATGTCGACTATGTCGTCGATGTGGACGGAAGGAATAAAACCTTCCATATT
Organism: Oreohelix idahoensis; assembly: GCA_024509875.1. NCBI lineage: Eukaryota > Metazoa > Mollusca > Gastropoda > Stylommatophora > Oreohelicidae > Oreohelix > Oreohelix idahoensis. The sequence goes on along the minus strand of JAMPIV010000045.1, from coordinate 195,073 downwards.
AATATGCTCACTGAATTTCATGAACGACCAGATTATCTACAACCTATTTATCAAGCGACGGACGATCCGCTGGTCCGTCATGGTCATTACACGTCGCTGTCGGTTATTCAGGAAGAAGAGTCTATTTTCTCTGACGTGAATCTTCCTCTCCCCATGATCCCATTGCATTGAACAGAATCATAGAAAAATGTGACTGTTTCTTCAGATTTATCTACTGAAGAACAGCAACAAGTCTCCTCTCTGTTACAAACTTTCCAGGATGTTCTTACTGATATTCCTGGACAAACATCTATTATTAAACATGATATAATACCCACCGACGATAACCCTATCAGAGTCCGACCTTATCCTATCCAATTACACTTCCAATCACAGGTCGAGAAAGAATTGGATCAAATGATACAATTAAAAATAATTGAACCATCTACTTCGGCATACTCTTTGTCCATGGTTATTGACCGAAAGAAAGACAATAACATACGTCTTTGCGTTGACTACCGCAAATTAAACCAGGTGACGAAACTCGAAGCAGAACCTATACCCTTGTTTGAAGATTTACTCACTAAACTGTCTCATTCGCGGTTCTTTACCAAACTTGACTTGTCTAAGGGTTATTGGCAAGTTCCTCTTACTGAACGCGCCAAACCTCTTACTGCTTTCTCAACACCTAGGGGTTTGTTCCAGTGGAACTTCATGCCTTTCGGCCTTATGAATGCCCCAGCTACTTTTGTACGCATGATGCGTCGTATCCTGTCACATCGTCCGGATGTTATTGCGTACTTAGACGATATTTGTCTTTTTAGTGATTCTTGGGAAGATCACTTTCAAGGTCTGTCCGAACTTTTGTCTACTTCACGATTTCATAATTTGACAGCCAAACCGTCCAAAGCCTATGTTGGATTTAGTGAGATTTCTTTTTTGGGTCACAAGGTTGGTCATGGTCTCTTGCGGACAGAGGACCACAACACCTATAAAATCCTTAATATCACTACTCCTAAGACGAAGAAGCAAGTCCGTAGTCTCTTAGGCTTAATACAATTCTATGGAAGATTTATTCCAAATCTGTCCTCAATCACAACACCTCTCTCAACTCTATTGAAAAAGGGGTCACATAATATGGTACGCTGGTCCCAAGAATGCCAATCTTCGTTAGATAGGATTAAGACATTATTTTCTTCCCATCCTATCTTGAGACTACCTACTGCAAATAAGACTTTTGTTCTTCCCCGTGACGCCTCATCCACAGGGATCGGGGCTGCATTGATGCAAGTGCATTCTGAAACTCTGCATCCGGTGATGTATGTCTCTAGGAAGTTAAATGCAGCAGAACGGAATTACTCTGTACTGGACCGAGAATTATTAGCTATGGTCTGGGCGATTCTTAAACTTCAGAGATTCCTTCTTGGCGCGCATTTCATAGTAGAAACCGACCAAAAAGCCTTACAGCTATTCAGAGTAAGGACCTGAAGAGCTCAAGATCCACTCGATATGCTATTGCTCTTCAACCTTTTCACTTCTCAGTACGAGCTATCCGAGGTTCGGATAATGTAATGGCAGACATACTGTCTCGATGCCCACATGATTCTACTTGACTCTCATTTTCTAGATCTCTTTATAAATTTCGGGGTTATCTAGATACCCGTGGTTATAGATTTACACTCGGGTAGTACATTTCTATGACCCTGTTAAGTCAAGACTCTTAAATAGTATGTACTACTTTCTCTGCTACCGTCTTAGAGTAACGGAGGAAAGTTTGATTATCACCATATAAGGACCGAAAGTTTACACAGCCACATATAATAAGTGAAAATATAGGATTGACTATTGTATATTATAAGATCCCACGGTTATCAAACAGAGTGGTATTATTTGTATTTTCTCACAGCGAATCAGTGCGGTTATATGGAGAGTCTCAACAGTTTACCAGTTATTTCAAGATTTGACGTCCCTGCTTTCCATTTGGCATTGGACGCTACGTTAGATGTCTGTGTTGCCCTCTTGAGTACAGAATGGTCTCGGACTTTGGAAGACATCTCTTATTTGTACTTCTTTCACATAGTTAACATTATTGTACATTAGTATATGTTATTATATTAAAATTTATTGTATTATGATATGGTATAACCTTTTGATGATTACATGTTGGTGTCTCTATACTGCTGTACATCACTACGTTAAAAGTATAATATGGTAATGACACCTCTATTTCTTGTAACTTATCGTTGTGAGACATGTTGATATTGTATTTTTTTGGGATATATGAAGTCATATGAATGTAATTTTTTCTAGCATTGTAATGTTGCCAGCCCTTTATTACGCTTTTGTGGCAGCTCCTTTTTTATATAATGTCAGTACTATGAGAAAATAGTCTCTCTAACGTTGTGAGATATTTTTTCTTCTCACCCGACGCTCTATTGTGCGTCAGTATAGCCTGATATTATGGCATTTTACGTTTGACGCCCTTTATCAGCGCATCATTTATGGGTTGTTGGCCGGTTGTCTAGGTTATCATGCTTATTTTTATTCTTTTGGGGTGTGTAAGTAAATTTAGATGGTCATGTACGCTGCTATATTACTATGATATTCATTTATGCCATGCATTTGATAATAAAATGTCATATTGTTGTCTTCTTCATTCTTAGGGCATTGCTTCCCTTCTTCTTTTCTCTTTCCTTTTGTATCCCCATCTTGTCTCTGTTCACTCGTCACTGATCTACTTTTCTTATGCTATCTTGTCGTCCTATTTGCATTCCTTTTATATTTATGATTCTTTATAGACTATACTTAAGTGTAGATATTTGTATGCTACCGCCCTCATTCGTTTTTTCTATTTGATGTATTTTTTTCAACAACACAAAATGATGAAATGCTTTTTTTCTCCAGGGGGTGCGGTAGACTGTTAAGGTCAGTTTGTTTTAAGCTAGGGATGTAAACTTTTTTTAGCCTATGGTCAAAGGGAATTTACTGGTTGTATATTTTTTGGTACAGGTCAGATTTAGTTGTTATCTCCCTTGACCTGTCATTTGTCCATTCAAAGATTTTCTAGATTTTTCGAGAACGTTCTTGATGGTTCTCGTGTTGAGCTAAAACTCACGCCACGTCATGATCGGCGCATGCTTGATGGTTTGGCGGGACCGGGAGACTGTTTTCGTGACAGTCGGCCCGCGCATTTTGAGCTGAGAAGGTGTTCAGCGATTTTTCTCTGACTGTGTGAACGGGGAACAGAGTCCTCTGTGATAAATATGTTTGAGATTTTTTCAACTGTCATAATTCTGACAACAGGAGTTATTGCTTCATCAGAACACTTACAGTCAGGAACAATATATGTATATATCTTAATATTAACAGACACAGTTGTTGTTTTAAAATTACTTTGTTGTAAATATATTGCATCATATTTTGAGTTTAAACAGTCCTGTATCCAAGCAATTGAGATACAGGAAAATAAATTGTACAAAAAAGATATTTCTTTTAAATTTACCCAGTGACTTGTTCAATTACTTGTTTCATTGAGTTATAGGTGTAGTTGTGGTCATTTGTATTCACATTACATTGCATATTACCCTAGACACCTAGCCAGATAACACCCATACACCATAACACACAATTAGGTTAAAATATATAGCAGATTGAGGTCGTAGGGTGGTAGCAAACATGTACCCTGAGAACATCTTCATCAACAATTAGACTCAGGGACTTGCGTAGCTGACCTCACATCTGTAGACAATTAATACTTATTGTTGTAACATCTAAACCCACCACAGTATCCGATTACCTCCCTCAGTTTGGGTGACTCTCGGGCAGCATCAACAGCTTCTTCCACTCTTCACTTCCTTCCCGTTTTCAGTGTGGGCTGAATGGACTTAATCACGTCATCAGCTGACTCGCGTAGCATCATTGCAAGCCTTGCCTTTCCAACTTTGTACTCTTCAACAACTGACTTGAAGGGAAGCAGAAGTTTTGACTTTTTGCAGTACAGTGCTACATCTGACAGATATGGTGGTACCCATAGCCATTTTTTCATGAACTTGTTGACCTTCTGATCTATAGCTTCCGCTGTACTTGTGCTTATTTCATATATAAGAAGTGGCCACAGCAACTTCGGTATCAACATGAACTGGAGTCACTACAGTTTGAACTTTCCTAGGCGTCTGACATCCAATCAGTTATCTCATAAATTAAAACTGAGAATCATAAAGTGTTATATATATTCTGCATTTCTGTATGGTGCAGAAACATGGACGATGAATAAGCATTTGGAAGAAAGAATTGAGGCTCTTGAAATGTGGATATATAGAAGAATGGGGCGTATCTCATGGAAAGAGATGAAAACAAATAAGGAGGTCCTAGAAAATCTAGGTATGAAAAGAGAACTAATGAGAGAGGTCAAAGTTCGGCAGCTAAAATACTTTGGCCACATAAAAAGGCATAACACCTTGCAGAAGACCATAACAGAAGGGAGAGTTGAAGGTAAACGTGCAAGGGGAAGACAGCGCTATGAGTGGGAAGATAACATCAAGAGATGGACGGGAAAGAGTCTATCAGAGTGTACCACCAAGACAAGAGACAGAAGACGTTGGAGATCCATTACAGCCAACCTCCGTTGTGGAGATGGCAACTGATGATGATGAGGAGTCTGCTTTGGTCTATGATCTGTAGTCCTCTGTCTGCCATTTCTATTGTCTGTTGCACTGCCTTCGAGTCTTTTAATGAGGCATCGTACACCCTGCCAAGACTTTTAACAGGTTACTCAATGACAGTAGAGATTCTTTGGTTGGAAACCATGAGCATGATCTCTGCTATCGTCCCTTTCCTGACTGATAGGCTTCTCGACTTCTTGGGTTTGAAGCTCATTCTGCACCAACTGATTAGTTCATCCAGGCGTGCTAACATCCTCCGCGAATGATTTTTATCTGATGTCAGAATTGTTGTATCATCCATGAATGCTCTGAGCGGTGGCATGTGACACATTCCACCGAGCTTTGGACATATAGCCATTTCTTCAGCCGAATTGAGGAATACGTGCATAGCCATCACGAGTATATCGGAGAGATGGTACATCCCATCGCAGTTCCAACTTCAAGGCCAATCCACTTCGTTGTGTACTCTCTGGTTCAATATCTGACAGAAAACCCTGCGAAATACACCTTCAGCATTTTTGCAATCTCTTGTGGAACATGATACATTTCTAGGGCCTGCCACAGCATCTGGTGTGGAACGGATCCATAAGCATTCACTAGATCCAACCAGATTACATGGAGGTTTGTTCTGTTAGACTTTGCCTTTTGGATTGCTTCCCAGATCATTGTGGCATGCTCTAGACATCCTGGTGTACCTGGGATGCCTCCTTTCTGAAAGGTAGTGTCAATGTACCCAATTGCCAGGAGGTATGTAGTGAGTCTTTTCGCCATCACTGAGAAGAATATCTTGATTTCCACATTGAGTAGTGAGATTGACCTGAACTGACTGATTGTTACGACATGTTTAATGATGTTTTCTGCTACAGTTGTGAGCACTTTTAAAGTTACGCATTAGATGCTTGAGATGCTATAAATATAAAATGTTTTTCACGCTTCACGGTATTTTATTGAACGCAAATTTTATCTAGTTGTCTATGACTATGATGACGTGGTAACGCATAACAACGATGTATTTGGACCCTTTAGAATCTGAACTTCAAGCAAGTCAGATGTGTTTTGATTCACTCCCAGTTTATAGTATTCATAGTGCAGAAATATCTCTTTGAGATTTGGCCAGAGGGTCGGCCAGAATAATGTTTGATGAATGATGGAACAGTGATGGTTACGTACAACCATTGTTTATGGAAGTCAAGATTTTCAGGGAGTACTAATCAATTTTTATGATTCGTTCGCAAACCTAGTGGGTATCATTTTCGGTTGACCGCCTTGCGGCAACGCATATATACAGCCTACTATGTTTTGACGACACTAATAATTAATCTACATGACTGGAACGGACTGCACTGAATATATACGAGTAGTAAGATGATTCCTGCCATGAACTGATATGTTTATTGTGATGTAATAAATACGTTTTATATGGACTCTGAACAAGAAGGAGTTCTCAAGTGATTCTAATTGAAGTTGGCTACCCTATTCAGCATTTTACTTTTACTTATACTCAGCACGATTCTCTAACAAAATGAAGAACGATAATATGGTAGAAAAAGGATAAAGGGGTCCGTAAGGAAGGAAATCTGATGACACCCCTTACTCTCAAAAGTTGAATAACGCCTATAACCTTTTGACCCGTTGCAACATAGCGAAAGATTCCATACAACAAATGGCCGCCAGCGTGGTTGTGACACAATTAAAGAAATAACAGTTTTCATTTCAAGGCGAATATTCTACTGTCAAGAACATTTTTTTGAACTTTCTTGACGATCAATATTGCGTGAAAATGTGCACCATTCAAGGCGCATGCGTACTGGAGTTCATTCTGACGTCATAACTTTCCCGGAACAAGACGACTTGGCCGTTAGAATCTGCAATCAAAATGAATCTCAAAATTAATCAATATCTTCGAAGAATCCATAGAAGCAAAGTTAGCAATGCCTCCACGATCAATCCAGACATCTATACTTCGATGTTGGTGTACGCCAGCATTGTGCGGATAATTAAAGTCGACAATTAAAGATAAGTACATATTTTGGCCCTGGGGCAAGTCTAGTCCATTACTTCTGCAGGCATGTTTTTTTCTGATAATACATGTTACATGTTCTGTATTATAATGTTATATGTATGATCAGTTAGCGGGCGATTGGCGGGAATCAGGATCTTTTGTTATGTCAGTGTCAACTGACCGCAAAAATCCTGATCGTTCTGATAGGGCATATTTGAATATTTTCGGTTTGCAAAACATCCATTGATAATCTTTCGTGGCATACTGTGTTTGCATCCGAATTCATTCAACATTAGGAGTTTTATCTGTGAAGTTGTGTATATACTTGTTGTATTTTACTGTAATAAGTTTCAATTTTATTCGGTTCTGTCATTTGTTTGTACTCCAAATCGTTTTTCCTGATCTAGCTATCTTTTATTTGTGAATATAAATTTTAACGTCTGTTACTGAGTCCTTGGGACGTCATAGTTTCTAGTTTGTTGTGATTTTGACCTACTTTCAGTTTAGTATACTTCATCATTTCCTTAATTCTACTTAGTTTATAGTATCATTTTATTGTCTGTAAATTGTCAATTGTGGCGTAATATTGTGTTTTTAACTCTTTGGTTTACTGTGTCTATCGTATTTATTATTCATAATTGATATTCTAATGATAATATGATAAAATAACTATAATATAAAACTTGTGATTAACGTTCCTAAAATACTTGATGACTAATATGATTTCAGCAAGGTGCACTAGTAGTCCACGTAACCACCATTTATACATCCTGCGTATGGCATGATGTTATAAAATATTGATAAATAAATATAAATTTGGATCTTACCTTGAATTTGGTAAGCATATTGAGGGATAATTAGTTGACTGGTCTAGTCATGGTACTATTTTGGCCGTTAGGCACATATAAGTGATTGATTAATTTATATTTGTGACTGGTATATGTGGTTGACTAAGTGAGTACTTTGGTTATTTAACATGGCCACCCTAGAATATTATATGAATCTTGGAGAGTGGGCTGGTTTTCGTGGTAGGGAATTGGTAGTATATGCATCCAATGAGCTTGCACATAGATTGGAATTGGATGAATGAAGTCGAAAATTATATGAACAAGAGGCCAAAGATGATGAAAAAAGGCGTCTTGAAAAATTAGAGGAGGATAAGAAACTTCTACTTCGTTTAGATGAAGTACAGAAGAAGAGACAAGAGTTAGAGAATCGAATGCGTCTTGATGACTTAAATAATCTTTCGGAGGAAGGTGTGAATTTTCAAGGCAAGGTATTTGATAAAGAAAAGGGCGTTGATGTTGAATTAGATAAGGTTGACACTGCTTTGAGGGCAGATTATACACAAGAAAAGAATGTTGATAGTGAGTTAGATAAGGTTGATTCTGCTTTAAGTGCAGATTGTACACATAAGGCTCAGATTCAGGAGCTGAAATCTGAGGTTTTGAGTTTGAGATTAAAGGTTGATGAACAAGAAGTAACAAATCGGGATATGAAGATTTCTTACATTCAATTGGAGAATAAGATGGAAAAAATTGAACTCGAGAATCAGGAATTCAGACGAATTATAAGTCAACATGAAAAGTTGACTAATGAAAAGTTAACTAACCTCGAGACATTGCTCCTTAAGGAGAACAATAGGAATGACAAACTTAATAAAATAAATAAAAGGCAGAGGCAGGAAATTACACTCCTAAGTTTAGAAGGTACGAAAGTAAGAAAGAGAGTTGATTCTTTACTGGATGTCGTGTTGGACAATAATATATGGTCTAATAACAGGAATGATAAACCTATTGTACGACATACTGTAAGTACTAGGGGTGATACTAAAATATCGACATACCCATTGGAGGTCAGGAAATCATTCCGAGGGAGATATACCTTCTCTCGGCAGAATAATACTGCCAATCCAGACAATAAGTCTTGGCGACATGATCAGCTGGCAACTGATCTTAAGAAAACTGTTGACGTTGAAAAAAAGGGAAAATATGTTCCTAATATAAATAATAGTGTTACAGTTAGGTGTAAATCATATGGTAAAATTAAAACCAATAATTCTGTCAGCAAAGTATTACCTTTGCATAACAAGCATTCATATACGACATGCATGAAACCTACTGCCATATATACTGATAGGTATCATCCTAAGGTCAATCAGGAGGATACATCATCTAATACAAATACTACGTATATGGGAAAGAGAAAAGTCAGTTCTTCTTATATGACTAGAAATACACATCGTCCTTCCTCACAGTTTCGTGACAATGATATTACCTCTATTAGGAAAGGTGCATATTCTCGCACCGTTCTAGTACGTAATCTGCCACAGGGAACTACCTGGCAGACACTTGGCGATTTCTTTGATTACATGGCAGACGTTAAGTTTGTACGTCTGGTGCCACCTACCAATTACAGATATGGTGAGACTTTCGTAACCTTTAGGACCAATAGAGATGCTCGAATGGTTATCGAGCTAGACGATGGTGTGTATTCTTACAACCATCCTCTCAGGTTACAATTAGTACCTGATTCTGCTTCACGCAGATAACATGTTACGTTCACACGTGTTATTACACATTTTTTGATGACTCAGCATAGACAGTCATCATTTCTTTTCTTTCTTAGTCATCGATTCTAATATGGCTTAGTTATTGTAGGCTTTTCTTTTAGATGACACTTTTGTTGTCTTGTCTACTATAACACTTTGTCTTTTCGTCTTTATGTTGTTTTCACATGCCTAATATAGACAGTAACTTCGTTGATTGTTAAGCTTTTGCTTAGCCAATGCAGCATAAGTTAGTATATGGTCTACTCGTTGATGAATGGGCATGCTTATGAATGACACGTGGACTGAAGAAGACAATACCACTTTCATTAAATTGTTAGGGAAAGTTTGTTAAACCTATTTTGAGGTTAACTGATTTTATCAGGTTTTCTACTCGTCGTCATATGCAGGCAATTTCTACGTCAATATTGGTTTATGTCATAACCAATTTTACGTTTGAAACTATTTCAAGATCGAAGAATATGACGAATTTACGATTCCATATGTGAAGGTCTCCTGGGACATCACACGTCTTGAGATGATATGGAAATTCTACCTCTGGTGACATTAGTACAATCTACTAATGGTTAACATTCAAGTATGCTATCAAGTCTATCAAATCCAGGTTACGTTTGGGACAAGTCAAGTTTCCGAAAATAATGTGGCAGATTCCCTGTCGCGTCATCCTTCATCGTAATATGATGAGAACTAACAACTTAATGAACGAAAAAGACCTATATGCTGGAATTTATTCATCCGTATTAAATAGATGACAGACTTGCAACTCATAAGCAAGGAAATGGTTGGAACATTTCATTACAATATTTTGTATTCAAATGACGTACGTGATCATGAACCATTGCATAAAAACATAACATTCTTG
>JAMPIV010000045.1:0-177500 GCA_024509875.1 Oreohelix idahoensis | reverse complement strand
AACACTAATGATACGAGGTTAGGTTTTGAAAACAGGTTTAAAGTCTTATTGGGAAACCTGACATTCTACTGTTTTATGTCTAAGCTCCTGACATTAGTCTGACAGTACAGAAGACATCCCCTAGTATGGAAGTGAACAGGTGGTAACAGCAAACACATGACTATCATAGAAAAATACATATTTTGAACGAAGCCACTTAGCCCCATTAAACTTATATATTCTTGTACCTTAGGACTTGCTGACAAAGAATATGTTATGTGTTACGCAAATAGTCTATTAATTAACAAATTATAGCCAAAATACTATAGTGGGGTTGACTGACAGCACAAGATCATATCTGCTTATTTTTTTAATGGCATGTTTGGAAAACACCGCTTTGGGGGAAATGAGGTCGACAAGTTAGATACGATTTGATTGGCTGTGGTAAAATGTAAGGCAAAACCTTATTGTTCTAACTGCAAATACAAATATTGTTGTTAATGGCAACGTATAGGATGGATAGTTTTTTTCAAAGGCTCATGTAAACATGGCCTGATTGGTTAGAACGTTAGATATGGTCAAATAGAAGCGTCAGTTCACTGCCATTTTTGAAAATAAATCCTGTGAAAATCAAGTACGTTGAGAACACGCTAAGAATTTTCTATTAAAGGAAAAGCCTGGAAAGCGGCAGATCAAAATTGTGCCAGAATTCATCGCCAGTCAACGTTACTTGTTTAATATTTCCTTGAATTGTGGTAAGCTAGACATATTTAATATATTTTATATGAAAATTGAATATGAAATGATAAATTATGTCTGTATGTGTGTGGTTCAGTAGCAAACATGAGGCAAAGCCTAGATATTGCTCCACCTTGTAAAGATTGTCAGAGAGGAGTATAACTGCCTATACAGATAGATATATTGGATTGCCATATGTAACATGACACCTGTCCTATTGTAAAGCAGGGATTAACGCTGGAATTGCAGAGGCGTTGTAACCATTAGGGAGAGGAATACTGGTGTATATTGTCACATGAAAAGCTAGCAGTTGGCCTACAGCGCTGAACTTTATGTTTGTACTGTCTTGTACGTCAGTGTGGAAATATATTATATATTAGTTATGAAGAAGGCGGTACAACCTTCTTATTTCAGGGACCGTGGTACTGATGTTAATATAGCGGCACATGGTCTGAGCCTTGCTTGATCCAGAACTCTGGCAGCAGACTCCTTGCCCAAGATATCAGCCTTTGTGGGTTTTTTTTAGCAAACTGAGAAGCAAGCGAGCAGAGGATACAGTTTTCCTGCAGCCGCTATATGAGCTAAGAATTTGTCAGCACGAGCAGCTCACCCTTGTATAACCCACCTCAATTGAACTTACATAAATAGTCCAAGAGGGACAGTATTTGTTTTATAAAGTAAAAGAATCTGTGAATCCTTTAATATTATTTCCACCAGTAACAAACACATGAAGTCATGATGACAACCAACAACCTAGCTCAAACAGCCAGTATTGCCTCATAATACTACCTCACAACATTACACACATATTATAATAATATTATATGTCTGGACAAAGATCATTTGTATAAAATTTTGTGCATAAACATTGTGTTTACATTTGATTGTGATTCCTGAATCACTGTGTAGTAGGATCAGGATATCTATTTATTGAAAAAAAATTCAATACATTTGTTAAAATTTAACCCTTGACTTAATAAGATAATCTTTAGAGTGTTATGTGTTAGTGACTGTCAGATTGTTGTCAATTTGTTGAGGATCTTAACTTAGGGGTTTATCTGTCTGTTGGTTGTTGTGAATTACACTACATCACTATCATGACCCTAGACATTAAACGTAGTCATCACTAAATTCACGAATAAGTCTGATTGAGGTCTAAATGTGGTAGCAAGTAAGGTCATCTGTAACACACCACACTTATTAGATACAGATACCTTCACAGCTGATCTCAGTCAGTACACTAAGTCCCCTATAACTATATTATATAATCCCAACTTACCACAGTGATGGAATTTTCTTCTGATAATTAAAATTCACTTAAACTTAATCAGTGTGTCGGTCAGCTTGTTCCAAATTATCTACATTTCCATTGTCATAGTTTCACGCCTGTGCGTCTATTGTAGTCACTTATGTGTGTGTGGATGTGAGGAATATATAAATTAATATATATTATACTAGACGGTCTGACAAATCTTAATCTGTTGTAGATGATAGGCTGACTGAGAGAAATCATCTCGAGGGTCAGAGACCGACTCTAATATATTTCCTCCATCTCACTCGTGAAATCTATTTTTCTTATATTTCACTGAACTATCACCTATTTCTATTGCTATTCAGAAGGGACCCAACCTAAGTCTTAATTCACCTATCGCAAATCTACGACATGCAGGCATGGTTAAGCTATCGTAGTTGCGGCTGTTCTACTTTGGTCTACAATGGCTGGGTTTTGAGACTTTACAGTATCGCCTTATTTCGGACCATGTCCCTTCCTGCTACTTCAACAACCTTCCTCAGAAACATCCTTTCTGAGATTTGTAGCTGGCTTTTATGGGTTGCACTCATTGCCCATGACTCGCATCCATAGGCCAAGACTCGAACGAACTCGGAGCGTTATACAGCAATCTTACCTACCAAATTTTTTGTGTGTGCTGAGGAATCCTCGATTTATGGCATGAAATGTCTCTCAGCTGCTGCTCTTTCTGTAACTAACTCTTCTTTGATGCCACCCTTCCAGTCTATGACAGCTCGAAGGTATTTAAGTGGTTGAGCTACTCCATGATCTGTTCTTCCAGCATAATCTGATGTCTTCTTCCCTCTCGTGATAGCATCATGATTTTTGGTTTGGTGCTGTGACGAGATGGATGTTAGATTGAAATTTAGAAAGTTTTGTTCTTAGAAATGGAGAATAGAACTGGTGAACTTATGGTAGGGATGGTACAGGACAAGTCAGATAGTTAATTATACAGTTCTAGATGTTAGATGTAGAAGACAGCTGTGTAGTACGTCATCTTCTTGCTAGGCCTATCCCATGATTCAAAGGTGATATATAAATATGTGAGTGTAGGTCGTATTACTTTAGAAATCTATGTAGGTCAAAATAAATAACATCCATCACAAAAATAAGAATCCTAAAATCTGAAATCAAGGCAGTCCAATTGTATGGCTGTGAAACATGGAGAACGCAAAACCAACAACCAAGAAGTTACACTTTCATAAATGGGTGTTTGAGTAGAACTATGGAATAGAAATGTTATGAAAAGGTCAGTGGTAACAGGACATTTCTCAAGTAACTTCAGAGCAGAGGCAGATGCCTTGAAAACTGCAGCAGAGGTTATATTGACAGCAGACAGCACAGAGACAAGTTGCTTTCTTTACTGATGCACAGTAAGTAATTGCAACGTTGAAAAGCCAACATAATATAGACCTTGATGACCTCAGAATAGTGCTCCACAAACTTTGTCAACGGTTCAAAAGTGTTGTGATCCAATGGATCCCATCTCATTGTAACATCACCTGCAATGAAGAGGCTGACAGAATGGCCAAAGAAGGTTCACATCTACCTCAGCCTGATGCAAGCATAACTTTCGAGGAGGCAAAGAGTTTTATCAGAATCAGATACAGAAACAAATGGAATGTAGAACATCCAGGTCACACACAGAATGATGCTTACTACCAGCTCAACAGAAGAGAACAAGTGGTAATCTTCAGACTCCGCACTGGCAATAACAGATTGAGATACCATCTATTCAACAACCTAAAGATAGGAACTACCGATCAGTGTAACTGTGGCACTGACAAAATGACTGCTGAACATCTGCTTCAAACTGACTACTGCTTTCTTTGAGAACATTCAAGTGGACTTATGAGAGTGTACGAAGAAGAAGATGAAAATGTCACCAATGTGGAACTGATGACAAGAACTAGAGTTGGGTAAGGTAAACATTAAGAAAACATTTTGAACACGGTAGTTCTTGTTCTAGAATCCTGGATAAGACTGGTACAAGGACACCGAAGAACATACGAAGAAAGAAACTAGAGAGAGAGAGAGAGAGAGAGAGAGAGAGCGCGAGAGAGAGACGGAGCGGAAGATGTTAAAAGAGAAAGAAAACATGGAAAGACCGTGATCGGTTGGCACAGACCAAGAAGGTTTGACACGAATTTGTTGACGGTTTATACAACTCTCTAAGAGTTGAAAATGATGATGATGAGGAAGACTAACGGAATACAAAAAGGTCATCAATGTTCAACTGGTTCAAGATCGTGCTAAAAAATAGAAAAACGCACACCAAATCGCAAAAAATAAAAATCGTTTCCCACAACAATCTTTTATTTTTCAAGCGCTTACCTCCCGTTTAGAAAAAAAACAGTAAAAAAATAGCAATAGGAGGGGTGGTGGGGGGATGTGAGAATGTATTAATAACACAAAACAGTAACACAGCTCAAACGTTCTTTACATATGTTGTTAAATGTAGTCATTTTGACAATAACAGTTGATTATTTTGTTGTTAAAACAGGATTGTTTTCCTTTCTAGTTCAACCATAAACTGACATTGTACATGATGTTTTAATATTGTCATTGTCTGCTCTACTTCCACATTTATTCTACATTTAGTTTGCTTTTATTTACAGTTGTGGTCTGTAGTATTTGATGAATATGAGAATATTTGGGGGAGGGGACGGGTACCTGTTGCAAGTGGATTTATGGAAGGGAAGTAATCTTTAGAATGATTTTTAGACAAATTAAATTTCGAGTTGCAACGCTTGATTAAGCGGATACTCGTTTGACTTTAGGATAGAATTATCTTTTCCTATTTTTCGAGTGACAGAGTACAGATAAGCGTGTGAACGCTGTTTAATCTCAAATGTTGAGATGTATTTATTCTGTACTGTTTTGAGTCATCTGAATAGCTCGCAGCTAGTCTGCATGTGTTATCGAGAGCGGTGTTCAAGACAGCCGAGTCTCGTGACGGGGTTTTTTGGCGGGACTAGTGTGTGATTTGGGGAGTTGTGTTTTGGGCGTGGACCGTGTAGGTCGAGTCCCAGTGGTTTTTGGATAGTGTATGCCTACGTAGGACTTGAGAAAATGTCGACTTATATATTTCGCTGTGTGTACAGCCTATGTGATTAACTGCAGTGTAGAGATGTGTTAAGCTATTATAAGTCCAGGATTAGGACAGGCCATGATATTATTAACTGCAAGGAGTGCACTCTTGTGAGTCGTGAGGACATTATAGGCCATGATATTATTGTTAACTGCCAGGAGTGCAGTCTTGTGAGTCGTGATGACATTATAGGCCATGATATTATTAACTGCCAGGAGTGCAGTCTTGTGAGTCGTAAGGACATTATAGGCCATGATATTATTAACTGCCAGGAGTGCAGTCTTGTGAGTCGTAAGGACATTATAGACCATGATATTATTAACTGCCAGGAGTGCAGTCTTGTGAGTCGTGAGGACATTATAGGCCATGATATTATTAACTGCCAGGAGTGCAGTCTTGTGAGTCGTGATGACATTATAGGCCATGATATTATTAACTACCAGGAGTGCAGTCTTGTGAGTCGTGAGGACATTATAGGCCATGATATTATTAACTGCCAGGAGTGCAGTCTTGTGAGTCGTGAGGACATTATAAGCAGAAGAGTATCTTGGATGATGCTGGGAAGTGGAGTAGCTGAGAAGCGGAGTATTGTATTGCTATGACTTGTAATTTGACTATATGTGTACATTGATGTGAACGTGTTTGTGCCGTGACTTAATAAACCATTGTTAAATGTCACCACCGTTTACAACCATCTATGACTTCTGTGTGTGTACCTGTGTTGTGAGTGACTGTTCTGGCACACACTCACTAATACATACCGACCCCAGATACTAACAGTGGCAGCATCTAAACAGTGAACATTAGAATATTAACAGTGGTGGCCCAATTTAATTTATCATGTGGTGGTTTTCAGTTAACAGGATCTGACATCTACGACTATTCGCGTCGATAGCCTAAGTGGCGTAGTTTTCGTATCATTGGATATCATTTAAGATGTGCCTGTGTGGCGTATACGATTAAGAAATTGTTACCTCTACAGTGATATGTACTTGAAGCAAGAGGTTAAAGAGAATCAAATTTTGTCCACCAGACCATAACATATCTAGAGGATCAGTCACTACAAGTTGGAAAGAATACATATGACTTTCACGTGACAAGAGTGTAGAACACTTGACTTTGTTTTAATTAACCCTATGTGGGCGTGGCTTGAATCTCCTGTACTTCAGAACTTTGACCTAGTTATTATCTGCCTGGGTGGCGCATTTGAGAAACAACGCACGCTTTATTTGGTAGTATGCAACTTTACACCAGTAGCAATTGACGTCGTATTTCATGCCTATAGACTACAACAACGTCTGCAGTGGTCAAGGAAGTTTAATTAGACTTGGACAGTATTTGTACCAGCATTTGTCGACAAATAAGAGAAGACTCTAGGCAGAAATATGTCTCCGACTATATAAGGAAAAGACGATGGTCATATATCGGTCATGTCCTACGAATGCAAAACAACAGAATACCACTACAGGCGCTCACTTGGGTTCCTGAGGGTAAGAGAAAAAAAGGAAGACCAAAAGAAACACTCAGAAGAACAATAATAAGAGAAGGAAGAACGTTGGGCATAAATAATGTGCAAGAGCTAAGAGGAGTGGCGTCACAACGAATAACCTGGAGAGCACTGGTTTCTGCCTTATGCGCCGTGTTTGGTGCTTAAAGAATTTATTATTATTATTATTATTATTATTTGTACGGGTTGTGACGGATTCCTGCAATATTCGGGTTACCTGTGCCAGTTATCACCATCACAAGTTCAAGATGTTATGATACACGGAGTTGCCGTGTACATTTCAGACTACAGAAGAGTCAAGAGTTGCAGTGTGTGCTGTATTATGGTTCCTGTCAACGTGTGCATTGTTAAGCACATATCATATTGACGAAATTACGTGAAGAAAAACGAATCAAGTTCCAGTGCTTTCCCGCAGTGGAGGTTTTAGCAGTCTATGTGATATCCAGTGTCGTGGCGGAAAGGAACGGGATCATTGACAGATAAGTGATTTTTTCTTGTGTAAATTGTGTCACTTCATATATGTCACTGGGCCTCCCTAATTGCTCATTCTGTTGTTGTTGTTGTTTATGTCTAATTTGACATATGATTAAGATTTTGTGCATAGGTGTTAATGGCTGTTGACATATGTCGATTTTCCTGATAATGATGTGACTTGATAAAGGTGCTATAAAAAGGAATTGGTGATACAGAATTGAGGAATAAGCTCATTTCCTGACAAATAGTTAACTTTGTGAGCTGGAAATGTAATTGTCAAACCTTTTGGGACAGTAATTTGTCATAACTATAAATGATTACTATATATATTTGATTAAGTAAGTGAATCACTATGGATGATGATGATATAGATCCTGAGGATATGAGGCCTGTATTGGCTTATTTGTTGGAAGAAGGTAGAGATTTTCAAGAATTAAAAGGCCCACAGCTTGATGAACATGTGATGGACAGATTTTTGGTCAATGCGTCTATAGCCCTTAAGTATTTTGCTGAGGAGAATTTTCACTCTCATCCTCATCTAAGGATGGCTAAAGATTTGGCGCAGTTACTGGTTATGGATCTTTGATTGTTTTCGTGCAACTGTATAGGTGTTGAACGCGATCAAATAATGAAGAGTATACGTAAGATAATGCGCAACGACATTTCTGTTGATCAGAAAAAGAGGTTAGAAGATGAGGAATTAAGAAGAAAAAAACAACAAAGGGAAAACTTCTTAGAGAGTACCGCTGAAGTGAGTAAAGTACATGAAACAGTGTCTAGACTTACGGGTGAATTGCAAAAGTCAAACTCAGAACTTGCTAGTGTGCAGGCAAGTTTGGATTTAGCATTGTTGAAGATAAAGCAATTTGAAGTCCAGATGAAAGATAAGCAAATTGAGGTAGAAAATATTACACAGGAGGTCCAACAAAAAAAACAGATTTATGAGAATTTGAAAGTTGAGACCGATAGACGTGATAGGGATTATACAGAGTCACTTCTTGATTTGATGGATGATATTGCGAATCTTGGTCTCCAACAGGAAGAAAAGAATGCGATGATTCCAGAAAAGATTAATGAGCTTAATAATAGCAATGATTATATTAAGATTCAGTCTCTACAACTAGAGTTGACTCAGTTGAGAGCAAATAAAGAACAGTTAGAGAAAGAGACTTTAGTAGAGTTGATGGCTGAGAAAGAGAAGGTCGCTAAGATTGAATATTTACTAGCAGAAGAAAGCTGCAAAGTTTTAAGAGTTGAGAGTTTAAATAAGAAATTAGGTGAAGAGATCTCACATAGAGATGTGGAGATTGCACAGGCAAGAAAACGAGTAGATGGCCTGCTTGACATCGTCTTGAATAACAATATGTGGTCTTCTGTCAATGTTGACAGTGATAGACAGAAAGTTGCGAAAAGTCAGCCCCATACACGTTTTGCTCATAGAGATGTCATACATAGTAAATATAGATCTTTTCGGGGGAAATACAACTTTCCTAGTTCTAATATTACTGACAATTCCAGTAATAATTATTGGCGTCAGACCAACAAAGATTCTTGTGTAACAGCCAGTTCTGTTTATCATGAAAAGAAAGGTGATAAATTTCAGGTCAAGACTCATAAGAGCAAATATTTCTCTACTATTGGAAATACTCAGAAATTAATAGCGGGTGTTGAGGCTATTACTACTTGTTCCAAAGATGAAATTCATATGCGGAACAATAGAGATACTATTGTTTCTGGCAGTTGTCAAACTCAGCACAGTCAGTTTGAAACATTTGTTAAATATATTCCCATAGGGAAAAAGAAAAACAGTTCTAGTAAGAGAAAGAGAGATAACCCCAAGATTAAACAGTACCAAGGGAGATCAGTAAATAATAATTTTCCTTCTCCAAGAAGCAGTAAACAATTTAACAAATCTCAAAGTTACGATTGTAAGAGTATTGGAAAGTGTGATAAAGATTATAGCTTTTCAAATGTTGCTTTACATCACCACAGTAATGTTCCTGAACAAAAGACTAAAGTCATTATTTGTAAACAAGGCAACGGTAATAATAAGTATTTTGATCATAGTACAAATAATAAGCGCAATTGTGCTAATTTTGTTCAACATGAGCCCAGAGTCATTTATAACCAAGGTAAACAGAGTAAAAATAACAGTGGATGCTTGAATACTATTGCCTGCTCTGCTTGTTGTTGTGAATATAACACTTTGTTTCAGCCTACGGCAGCGGCGACATTCAAGGTCGGTCATGTTGTCCCCAAGTATTCTGTGATATCTACATGTGATAGGAAGAGCTAGTGACATCGTGAAGAGACCGGTGCTTTACACAAGCAGGTGCTGGGTAATTGTAAATTTAATTTCTACGTTTTTCTCATTAAATTTCACTATTGAGTAAAATGGAAATTTTCATTTGTATTTTTTGACAGAAGCTACGTTGCGATAAGAGTCAAGGCTTCTGTGACATATTGACGGTCAGAAATGTAGGTCAACTTTCCGCTCGAGTGGTCAACCGAAACCTGTCAGCGTCTAACTAGCAACTGATGTTTACTTTGGAGGGTCAGGGCATGTGTTCACGAGAGTGGGAAATTTTGCGGCTTATTTTTTTTGTTGAGATAGTAAATATTTTTGTGCCGGTAATGACAAGACTCGCTTTTCGTTGGAGAATCGCCTTATTTTTAAAATGGGCGTTCTAGCTCCGACGGTTTAAATATACAACATCATTTTGCAGAAATTCTGGTAGCTTTTCTCTTTTTCATTCTTTATTCGTTGTCTTTATGATCCATCTTCTTATGTTTTTGCTTTGGTTCGTTTCGTATCTTTTTATATCTCTTGTTTTGTCGCTATCGCGCGTCACTTCCTTGCGAATTCTGTGACAAGAGACTACCGCTTTCTTCCACGGATTTTTTGCATCGAGCTAAGCTAACTTTAACTAGTTCCACAGTTTTGTTTATTCTTCTTTTTTCGTTTCGTTGGATTAATTACTTTCTTGTTTCAGTATTTCTTTTAGATTTTACGGTTTTCTTGTATTATTATTTACTTTTTACATCTGCTTGTATCGCCCATTTTTTTGTATGTTTCTCATCATCGTATAGTTTTGTAGTACCTATATGTAATTTTGGTCTTTGTCACCTGTTTGTGGCTGACGAAGGGTAAAACCCGAAACGTCCCTTGTCTCATGTGAACTGTTATTAGTAAAACTGATTCAATACCGTTTTATTAGTTTATAAACTTATACTCCTAATCCCTAACAAAATCACAGAGACGCCGGAACGCGTCTTATCTGCTTCACAGCTTTTCATCGACTCCCAAGATAAAGGAACTTCCCAGACGTCCCACGTCCGGACATGCGCAGAACCTATACACTTGAATAGCAATCAAAACAAGACGATCTAGGAACATTCCAGATAAAGATTTAACTAGATCGAGCCTTATTTGGACATGAACAGAGACCTCAACACAGATTTCAGACATTCCAACAACAGTTGACCGATACTACCAAATAAGGAGAATGGTCACACTCCGTTAATAAAAATATGGACCGACCGTGTCTCGACACAAGAGGAGGTAACATCATATTAAATGATAATCTCAATTATCCAGAGTTATGTAGCTTTGACCGAAACAAATTAAAGTGTACATTTCAGTCAATCTAATTACACAATGTCTTTAGCAAAAAATGATCATACAATGTCTTGAGAAAAAAAATGATCATACAATGACTTTAGAAAAAATGAAGATCTGTGCGTAACACCATGATATTATTAACTGCCAGGAGTGCAGTCTTGTGAGTCGTAAGGACATTATAGGCCATGATATTATTAACTGCCAGGAGTGCAGTCTTGTGAGTCGTGAGGACATTATAGGCCATGATATTATTAACTGCCAGGAGTGCAGTCTTGTGAGTCGTGAGGACATTATAGGCCATGATATTATTAACTGCCAGGAGTGCAGTCTTGTGAGTCGTGAGGGCATTATAAGCAGAAGAGTATCTTGGATGATGCTGGGAAGTGGAGTAGCTGAGAAGCGGAGTATTGTATTGCTATGACTTGTAATTTGACTATATGTGTACATTGATGTGAACGTGTTTGTGCCGTGACTTAATAAACCATTGTTAAATGTCACCACCGTTTACAACCATCTATGACTTCTATGTATGTACCTGTGTTGTGAGTGACTGTTCTGGCACACACTCACTAATACATACCGAACCCAGATACTAACTGTGGCAGCATCTAAACAGTGAACATTAGAATATTAACAGTGGTGGCCCAATTTAATTTATCAGTACCCCGTATTAGGCGCAATAAACATGTAACAGTTTTCAGATCACCAGAGCTGATTGATCACAGAAGGTAAAGGCTGCAGATCATAAAACATTGGAATATAACATGTGAGAGACGGTATACGACCTCGTCAAAAAAATAAACCATGACGGTTAGAATTCCACATTTACTTAT
Source organism: Oreohelix idahoensis (assembly GCA_024509875.1). NCBI lineage: Eukaryota > Metazoa > Mollusca > Gastropoda > Stylommatophora > Oreohelicidae > Oreohelix > Oreohelix idahoensis. The sequence goes on along the minus strand of JAMPIV010000045.1, from coordinate 165,965 downwards.
CTTCTTCTCCACCTTACAGCCTTATCCGCCAGCACTTACGATTCGTATCATGTTCCCCTCATTTTTTAAAATATATATTAAGGTTTTCTTCTCCGAATGTTTTTTTTTTTTTTTGTCTTCCTCTAATTTTTTAGAGTGCTTCTAGTTTTTGAGACACTGTCTCTAATCTTTTTTTTCTGAGCCTATCTCTATTCTTTCGGTCTGCCTCTATTTTTTTAGTCTATCTCTATTTTTTGGGTCTGTCATTATTTCCATTACGCAAGATAGTTTCATAAAACGAAGTACCTTGTAAGACTATTAACTTGTTTCCAGGACTCAAGTCTCTCAAGTCACTCGCTGTCTTTGTACAGCAGAAGAGTACTATCAGAACTGATATTGATTAAACATCAAACACAAATTTACCGTGATAACGGTAAAGGACTCGGCATAAAAATTTATGGTTTTGCTATAACGCGACGCAGTGAAATCGAATTAGACGACTTATCAATGGAGGCGAACGGTTTCGTGTGATTCAACCACTGTAGATTATAACGTCTTCGTTGTTCTCTGCGTTTCAGAGTCATACAATGAGACTAAATGTGTGAGTTGAGAGACTGCTACATTTGTGCTGGACTCGATGTTCCGTAATGTCCGTACATGCTACTATGCAATATGAAATCTCCTCTTGTTACATCATATATTAATGTCTGGGGGAGGCAGTTGGTAGGGACATGGTCATGATTGAGCTCACAAGGGGACTTATGAAACACATCATCACAGCTTTAGTTTAGGCAGCTCTATGTGCCTGTCACAAATACAGATCTACTGCGTTGTCTCGATGTCATGCATTAAAAGGAACTTGTGTTATACATATTTACAGATGTCAAATTGATGGAGTCTAGTGTACGTTTGTTTATCCCTTGCAATATATAAATGCAAGTTTCTATTATAATAATAACGATTCCCAGAATTATTCTCTACAGAATTTGAAATTCTTTGTAAATACTGTATTTGTTACAAATGCTTTTAAAAACATTTTTAATCAGTAACTACTTAATGTTTTGGATGTTTTGACTTTCATTCCCACACATTGCGTCCCTCGATAATAAAAATTACGTCCCTTACATTACACTCATAACTGGTTCTTAACGTAACAGTATGGCGGGGGGGGGGGGGGGGGGGTTGGGGGAGAAGAGGGGGGAATTGTGATGGTGGTGGAAAATTGATATGAGTTTCCAGAGTCAAGGTCTGGCTGTGTTGGGAATACAGAAAGTTAGATAAAAGTCAATGACTTTACCTGCTTGTTGTACATGAGTAGTAAGAAATCACTCAACAGGATTACATTTAATGTTGATCCCAAGATTGCGCTTGGCCAAAATAAAAGGCAAACCCAGCTGAAGTTTGAAGATGTGTACAAGAGATGCATGAAGACAAAGAGATCAGTCCAGGATTCTGTTTGAGCTGTGGTCGTTTTGCGCTGGACTGCGCATGACTTGTCTTGCTTCTTTGTCGATCGGTTTCCGCCCACCACTAGTGGGAGTGAGCGATTTGGAATGGCGAAAGAGATGCCTCGTTGAAGAGGGGATCTCCGCTATTTTTGTTCTGTCAGGGATGTGTAGTCCTCTTAATGGATATTTCTGTGTATTTCATGAAAGCAAGGTAAATTGACTCTTTCATTAACTCTATTGATTTTGGGTCGTGAGCGATTTCGATTCATAGCCTGTCTGCGAAAGTCGTCGTCACGAGATGTTTTCCTAGCTCACATGTCGCTGCATTGTACTGCATCGGTTGATGCAGGTACCAAGGACCATTACTTGCTACTTTGTTAAATGAACTAGGTTTGGAAAAACCTTTATTATCTAGAGGATATTTTTGAGGACATTATTTATACTTCGGCAGACGTGTCTGTCTTGCTGAAGTCAAACTAAGGAGAGTGAACTGATCTCATACATCTGGTTATCTCCTGGCTGTTATAGAAAAGGATGGAGTTTTCACCTGACTACATTTACAGCACTATGAAATATAACATGCATCTGACTCATCATTGTAATGCTGTCTACCGTTTATTGCTGTATTGAATGTTGCTGTGATAATGACTGTTTGATGTGCCTACACATTTGCGTAACCATTTTGTCACTGTGGCGTCCACAATAAATAATGAAGAAAAACGTCAACGGCTGTTTCAAGACTCATTGACTTTATACGTCGTGAGTTTACTGACGTCCTATGTGGATTGCCCTGTTATTGTTGCATGAACATTGTTTTGACTGAACACATCTACACACTACACAAAACCAGACATGCGGATGCCATCCATCATCATATGGCATCACGCATCATTTGGTGGCCATAAGCTGGTTTGATTCTGGTACCAGCAAACACGGGGTCCCTTACCCACTTCATTTTCAACAAGAATTCATCAGCATCCTTCAAGAAATTAACATTCTTCAATACAGTCAACATCTTCAAAATTTTCAAAGTACTCGGCGTTGCCCGTAAAAGTCAAAATTTCAATTTTTTTGACGGAAACAAGAATTTGACAGTACCCGGCGTTGTTACATGTTGCCGGATAACTCGGACTGCTGTTATCTTTTACGCAAGTCAAGCAAGTTGCTGCTGTCAAGGTTCCAGTGCTGTCGTTTTTTGAGAAGGTCAAGTGCCGGTTGAAACGGGTTGTTTTCTGAAGAAGGCCAAGTACCGATTTCCATCAACTTACTTTTGGATTAGAAGGTCAAGTGCCGAAACAACTCAACACACAGTATGTCAGAAGCTCTTGTACCATCGTGTTAGCAGTGGAAGCAGTTCAGATGTGCCATCATCGTTGGAGCTTCGCTCTTTAGGACGTTGATTGACATCCGTTTTTTCTGCTGTTCTACGATTGGAAGCCTATAAGTTAAGTGGCCTGTTTGTATGTAAACTGTGCCCTTATACTTCTGCTGAGTCTTCTGTGTATCATCTCATTCTATATGTTATATGTTTATATGTTATTTGTATATTTATATGTTTATATTTCAGCGGGTTCTCGGTTGGGTGGGGTCTCCGTTAGATTATGCCACGTCATAGAGGTCGTCTATTGTGAGCGTTTTCTGTAGGGTTTGCAAATTTCCGATACTGGAATTTGCTAAGCGACTTCTGTTGCTATTTATGTTAGCTGTGATGACATGTTTTAATATTGTTTTCGTTATTATTTCGCATTCTTTAGTTTTGTTTTGATTTGTTTGTGTTTGTTAGCCTACTCTTGTCTATAATTTAGTTTCATACAACATTTTTGTTTATACACTGTGGTGTCATGTATTTTGTTTAATTCTATCGCAGATATCGTCACATTTTTTGTGATATTTCATTAATTTCTGCTTTATTTTTAGTTGATTTCTGCGAAAGTTTTTGTATTGTTGCTGATCTTTGTTATTGTTTACATTGTTATTGTTTACATTGTTTGTATTGTTTACATTTTCAATGTTTACATTCTGCATGTGTTTACATAGTCATTGTTTACAGTTATAGTAATTAGTTATTGGGCTATGCTAATGCACTGTTACTACTACACTGATGATAAATGAATGATGAATAGTGTCGTGCACTATTGAATGAGAAGTGCACTTATGATCAAGAATTGAGTGCTGATATTTCATATACAAGTTCTTTGATTGGAGACTTGTTTCCCACAGAGACTGGGATAATATAAGGTGATGTGAATATACAAGTGCTTAATTAAGACTTGTTACACTTAGGTTTGAAATAAATTAGTTAATTATTTCAGGTTTTGGACTCATATGTTAGACAACATGTCTACATTTGAGCACTTTATTGAGCAGGGTAAATTGCTTGGGAAGACTGGTGATAAGTTAGAAGAATTTGCAACTGCTCGATATGATAAAGCAATGGAAGCTGAACAAAAGAAACTGCAGATGCAGGTGGATGAAAAGAGATTCCAAATGGAAATGGAAAAACAAAAAAGGGAATCAGAAGCTGAGGAGAGAAAACTCCAGCTACAGCTAGAAGCTGAAAGACTTCAAAAAGAGGCTGAGAATAAAAGACTTGAAAAAGAGGCTGAAAGTAAAAGACTTGAAAAAGAGGCTGAAAATAAAAGACTTGAAAAAGAGGCTGAAAATGAAAGACTTGAAAAAGAAGCTGAAAATGAAAGACTTCAAAAAGAGGCTCAGGCTGAGGAAAGAAGATTACAGAGAGAGTCTGATGAGAGGAAAGAGAAAGCAAAAATGGAACATGAAGAAAAGGTCTTAGCTTTAGAGTTGGAAAAATTGAAATTGACGAGCATGAGTAATGGTAATGATTCAAACAAGGGTTCATCTTCTGGTAAGGCTAATAATGATACTTTTAAGATTAAGTTACCAACATTTAGTCCTTCCAGTGATGACATAATGTTCTATCTGGACAGATTTGAACAAGCATGTACAGCTCATAACATAGACAAAGCAAAATATGTTTATCAGTTATCAGGGATACTGACAGGTAAAGCTCTAAGTATATTAAATATGGTGGATGAACCTGACAAGAACAATTATGAGGTTGTCAGGGCCGCTTTGTTAAAGAAATATCAGCTTAACGAAGACGGCTATCGTCTACAATTTAAAAACATGTTACCTGAAAATGGAGTTGAATTCTCCGAGTTTATTGCAAGAATACGCATTACTTTCTCACGATGGGTTGAACTATCTAAGACGGAAAAAAAACTTATGAAGGACTTATGGACTTAATACTTAGAGACAAAGTCATGTCGTCTGTCAATGAGTCTTTCCTTGCTTTCCTTCATGAACGTAAACCTAAAACAATAAAAGAAATGGAAGATTTCTGTTGCCAATACGTAACTGCGCACCCACACATAACCATAACCATGGGTAACTCTAAGGTGAAAGAAGGTTTACCAGTTGCTTCGGCAGCTCCGTATGGTCAAAACTTTGCTCGTAGATTCCAACAAAATTTTGATAGAAAGAGTAGCGGTAATTTCTGTCAAAATCATGGAAATCAATTTCATGGTGATTCTTCTTCGAAGAATTGGAGACAACCTGATAGTACTCGTTACTATCACCCTAATAATTATAAGCATTTCAAAAGAGGATATGGTAATAGAGGTTATTCCTGCCGAAGACCTCAGAACCAAAAAAATAGATGTTCGCATCAATGTGAACATGATAGTAATCGTGGAAACTGGAATTCGAACCAGGATAACAATTACAATAGAGACAATAATAACTGCAGAGATAATAATAACTCTGATAACTTCAGAGGTAATAATAGTCGGGGTAGATCTCAACACAAAAAAAGAGAGATATCAGCAGGCTAATGCTGTACAACAGGAAACTGAGGGAGCCTGTAATCATGTTGTTGATAGTAAAAACTTTGACGCTGTCACTAGTTCTGCTTTTGACTTTGAGAGAGCAAACAAATGCCCCCAATGCAGTACTTTATTCGAACCGGGTACCATAACTACTTTGAGTTGTGGTCACCCACTTCCCGCTCTTCCTGTGCTGTGTTGCGCATGACGGGAGGGGTTCTTTAATTCTACATAAGGGTCTTGTTAATGATACTCCGGTCTCACTACTTTTCGATTCCGGATGCACCACTATTGGTGTTAGACAATCGCTTGTAGATCCATCTTGTGCTACAGGAAGGGTTATTAAATGTGTCACATTTGGCGGCACTCTAGAAAAATATCCTACTGCTGTAATTCGCATTGCCACTCCTTTCTTTACTGGAGATGTGCATGCTTGTCTCTTACCTAATCCTATTGCGGACCTTATTATTGGTCGTATTCACGGAGTTAGGGAGTGTACCCCACAGCAGATTGCTGCTTGGGAAGATAATAACATGCAAGCTACAAATGCAGTAGTTACAAGAGCACAAGCTCTACAAACACCCGAAACTTCACTGAATAGTGATAATGAAGTTGATAGCCAAGATAGTCACTTAGTAATCACTCGTGACTCTTTCATAAAATTGCAAGAAGAAGATCCTTCTTTAAAAAAATTCTTCGTTCTTGCGAAGAAAGGTGATCCGAATCAGGATACAAATAGAAAATCTTGGATTGCAATGAGAAACGGCGTACTTGTACGTATGGTACAAGATTCGACTACGTCGGCACATTCGCAAATTCTTGTTCCCAAGAGCATGAGAGTCCAAATATTGCAACATGCTCATGACTCGCAATGTGCTGGACATATGGGTTTTGCCCGTACGAAGTCGAGAGTCCTTGCGGCTTTCTTTTGGCCTTTTGTCAATAAGGACATTCGTATTTACTGCCGATCATGCAAGGTATGTCAGGAGGTCAAATCTAGAGGACCACGACATGCTGCGCCTATCCAGGCTGCTGACATTCCTATTCGGCCGTTTCAGAAAATGGCCATAGATATTATTGGCCCTTTTAAGGTCAAGTCGGCCAGAGGACATCAGTTTATCCTTACATGTGTCGATATGTGCACACGTTGGCCAAGGCTATTCCTCTTAAGAGCATATCTACTACAGATATCGCAGATGCTCTTTGGTTGATATTTTCTCGCTTGGGGTTCCCCAGAGAAATATTGTCAGACCATGGCACTCAACTCATATCTGACACTATGTCACAGGTAATGTCTACCTTACATATTGAACGATCTCTCAGTAGTATCTACCATCCTATGTCTAATGGGTTAGTTGAGCGTCTGAATAGAACGCTCAAGACTTTGCTTGGTAAGATAACTGAAGATCATCCTCAAGATTGGGACAGGGTTTTACCCGCGGCTCTCTTTGCCTATAGAGAAGTCCCTAATGAACACACAGGATTTTCTCCCTTCGAACTTGTCTTTGGCGCGCGTCCACGCGGCCCTATGTCTTTATTACACGATCTCATCACTGCCGATGATATTAGCGATGAAACTCAATCCTCATATGAGTATGTCATTGCTCTTAGACAAAAGATCATTGAGGCATGTAAGCTAGCAACTGCTTCATCAGAAATTGCTAAAGAGAAGGCAAGGCAGTTTGCTAACAAGAATAGATGTCTACGACAACTTTGTCCAGGTGACAAAGCATTCGTCCTACTCCCCAGTAGGGAAAATAGACTTCTTATTGCATGGAAAGGTCCGTATGCAATAGTCTCTCGGATTTCCGATGTTGACTATGTGGTCGATATTGATGGAAAGCATAAAACTTTCCACATAAACATGCTTTCGGAATTTCACGAACGTCCGGACTATTTGCTGCCTATTTTCCAGGCAACGGATGATGCTCCTGCACCTCACGGTCATTATTCATCCCTGTCTGTCATTCAGGATGAGGAAGCTACCTTCTCTGATGTCAACCTTCCCCTTCCAGTGGTTCCATTACATTCCACGGAATCTTGGAAAAACGTTTCTGTTTCTCCTAATCTTTCTGGTGACGAACATCGACGAGACTTGTCGATGTTACAAACATTTCAGGATGTTCTCACTGACATTCCTGGACACACAGATGTCATAGAACATGACATAATTCTTACCGACAATAATCCAATTAGGGTTAGGCCGTATCCTATTCCTATACACTTTCAGTCGCAAGTGGAAAAGGAATTGGATGAAATGATTCAATTAAATATAATTGAACCATCGACTTCACCATATTCTTCTTCCATGGTTATTGTCCGGAAGAAGGATAAGAACATACGAATTTGCGTTGATTATCGCAAATTGAATCAGGTCACAAAGTTCGACGCTGAACCGATGCCTTTGTTAGAAGATCTACTGATTAGACTTTCTAATTCTAGATTCTTCACTAAACTTGACTTGTCTAAAGGTTATTGGCAAGTGCCTTTAGCAGAGCATGCCAAACCTCTTATTGCTTTTTCTACACCTAGGGGTCTATTTCAATGGAATGTTATGCCTTTTGGTCTCATGAACACCCCTGCCACTTTCGTTCGCATGATGCGTCGAATTCTGTCACATCGTTCGGATGTCATCGCATACTTAGATGACATCTGTCTCTTCAGTGATACCTGGGAAGATCACTATTTAGGGTTATATGACTTACTGTCCACTCTACGTGAGATAATTTGACAGCAAAACCTTCTAAAGCTTTTGTTGGTTTTGGTGAAATCTCTTTCCTGGGTCATCGTGTTGGTCATGGTCTCTTGAAGACAGAAGACCACAATACTTCCAAAATACTGAACATCTCTGTTCCTAAAACGAAGAAACAAGTTAGGAGTCTCTTAGGTTTAATTCAATTTTATGGGAGATTTATTCCAAATTTATCTTCGATCATGGCACCTCTATCAACATTGTTGAAGAAAGGTTCGCCTAATCTGGTCCGTTGGTCTGAAGAATATGCAAATACTCTGCATCCTGTTATGTACATTTCTAGAAAACTAAATGCGGCAGAGAGGAACTACTCGGTTTTAGACCGTGAGTTGTTAGCGATGGTTTGGTCAATTCTAAAGCTACAAAGATTCCTCCTGGGCGCACATTTCATTCTAGAGACTGATCAGAAAGCTCTTACAGCTATTCAGACTAAGAATTTGAAGAGTTCGAGATCCACTCGATATGCTATAGCTCTTCAACCTTTTCACTTCACGGTACGAGCTATCCGTGGTGCGGATAATGTGATGGCTGACATTTTGTCTAGATGCCCACATGACTCCAACTAATACTTCTGTCCTATATTTCATATATTACAGAGTCATAACACACCTATATTTCTACAATAGATTAGCACATCTGTACTTACTTTATATGTACACACTATCGTGCTTTGTTGTCATCTTCTTCTGTTCGTTTTTTAAGATGATAGAGGAGGACTGAGTAGTTAATATAAGGGCCGTTAGTTTACTAAACAGCCACAATTATTAATAATGTATTGTACCTTATGAAGCATATTAGTTATTAATTAGCATTATATTGCTTGTACTTTCTCAGAATGTCATTGTTGAGCTGAGGACTTACCTTACGAGTTCTAGATTGTGTACTTACCCTCGGAATACCAGAGCATATGTCCTGGATCGTCATGTAGTTTAACTTTACTATGTACTTATGTCATTACATGTCAAAGAATGTACTATTTAAATTTTCCTATCAGATTTGTACATCCATTTTTAAAGACAATATTAGAGTATGCTGTTTAATGATGATTATAGTAACTTGCATACGTATATTGTGTTTACATGCTAACGTGATGTGTGTTGGTGACACCTCCCCGATGTGAATATTTTTTGAGACATATTTATTTTTCTGTTGAGGTATATCCTCACCAGACACTCTATAATTAGCCTATTGTTTGGCAATTTAGTTAATTATCAGCGCATAATTCGTGCGTTTTGAGCCGCTTATCGCTTGCTCTTTGATATTGAAAAAAAAAATATGTTCCACATTTTTTTTTTATCGGGAGGAGGTGGTGATATGTTGCGTGATAAATTCTCGCAACATCGTTTTATTTCAATATCTGTTTTATAACGCAAGGGCAACAACTGCTTGGAATTTATAGTCACTTTTCTCGGTAAGCATTTGTCTTCTCGCGTTGGTATCGAATGCAGTTAAGTTTGAGCTGTGGTCGTTTTGCGCTGGACTGCGCATGACTTGTCTTGCTTCTTTGTCGATCGGTTTCCGCCCACCACTAGTGGGAGTGAGCGATTTGGAATGGCGAAAGAGATGCCTCGTTGAAGAGGGGATCTCCGCTATTTTTGTTCTGTCAGGGATGTGTAGTCCTCTTAATGGATATTTCGTTTATTCGAGATAATACCTCTAGTGTTTTCCCACATGTCGGGAGGCGTGATATTTCTGTGTATTTCATGAAAGCAAGGTAAATTGACTCTTTCATTAACTCTATTGATTTGGGTCGTGAGCGATTTCGATTCATAGCCTGTCTTCGAAAGTCGTCGTCACGAGATGTTTTTTCCCAGCTCACATGTCGCTGCATTGTACTGCATCGGTTGATGCATGTACCAAGGACCATTACTTGCTACTTTGTTAAATGAACTAGGTTTGGAAAACCTTTATTATCTAGAGGATATTTTTTGAGGACATTATTTATACTTCGGCAGACGTGTCTGTCTTGCTGAAGTCAAACTAAGGAGAGTGAACTGATCTCATACATCTGGTTATCTCCTGGCTGTTATAGAAAAGGATGGAGTTTTTCACCTGACTACATTTACAGCACTTGAAATATAACATGCATCTGACTCATCATTGTAATGCTGTCTACCGTCTATTGCTGTATTGAATGTTGCTGTGATAATGACGTTTGATGCTGTTTTTCAAGACTCATTGACTTTATACGTCGTGAGTTTACTGACGTCCTATGTGGATTGCCCTGTTATTGTTGCATGAACATTGTTTTGACTGAACACATCTACACACTACACAAAACCAGACATGCGGATGCCATCCATCATCATATGGCATCACGCATCACGGGTCCGCTGCCATAAAATGTCGTGGACGATCAGATGATCACAGTGTATTATATAACAATTCTACAGAGTGACTGACAAGTCAATCTCTTCTTTTTAAATTGTATTAACAGCACTTATACCTACCGAATGAGGACGAGACATATATCAGAACAGGGAGCGATTAAGGCAATTTGACATTTGACTAAAAAAACTTTGTAATTTTTTTTTCGAGAAACAAAACAAAATAAACTAACTTCTAAAATGGATAATAAAGTCAATGTTACAATAGAGACTACAAATTATTGCCTGCTATGACATCATATGATTGACCTCCCCCTGCGCTATAGTTTTACGATATCATTTGCAATAAATAAAATATCTAATAAGATATCAAAAATCAGATCTGACATCAACATGTGACACGTCATTTTATGTAATAAAATAACACATAATTCTCTGTATTGTGACGTTTGTTTCATATAAATTACGTGGATAAGTGAAGACATACAAATTTAAATATAACAAGTGCATTTACAATTACCCTGTATTATCGCATGTCTAGTGTGGAGTATTTTGTTATCAATAATCTAGAGAGAGTGGCGGTGCGTGTTTATGGTGTAGATGTACAGTGGACTTTTGAATCACTGCCCTTTCAGTGGGTCGTCGATGATGATGGTGATTTACTCTAAACGAATACAAATAGCTGAGCACAGATGGTAGGTGATTCAACTCGATGGAACAGATTGCACTCTAACAACGGTGAAACGTGCAATGTTTATTCATATCTATACATAATCTCAGCACTGAGGTGGAAGGGGATTCTTCTGTCCAACCTTCCACCACATTATACAACTTTTTAACAGCAGCTTTATTATATGATCAACTTCAAAAAAAAAAAAGACGTCCATGCATCCCTCTGTCATTCCTTTCTTGTCTCTGTCTATGCCGCTGTTCTCTTCTTACTATAAGGGACTGACGTCTATCTAGAACTGGCTTGAGAACCGCTGATTTTTCTCTTTTTAAACGATATTGTCTCTGAGTTAGCTCACTCTACTTGAGAAGTTATATTTCACTTTATGTCAGAGTTCTATCTTCAATAGACTGTGTGATCGTTTGGGTATCTTTACTAAGACTGGCCTACACCGCCAGGGTTGACTATTTGTTCATACAAGTAAGTCTATACCTCACGCGTCTAGAACTACTACAGTTTATTCAAACCTGCTGGTCTTGAAACTTGAGAGAAATCTTGCACTCTTCTTGAACATAGGAAAAACTGTTCTATATTTGCTTGCAAAACCAGCATCTCTAGCTATCATGATGGCGTGCTGAGCGATCATGGAGCATAACAACAGCACATCTTTTTTGAACACAAAAGCAACAAAATAATAGCATGTTGTCTGGTTCCACTCACTGATAACACTAGTCAACAACCAAAATGTACCAGAAATGAAAATAGCTGATCTTAACTAATTTTGGTGTGCTGAAAACGAAAATGACATTAAAAAATGTTGATTGGCTCTAGTTTTCAAGATATATGCTACTAGTTTATTTAATTACCGTCAATTTATATATGACGCAACTGTTGTGGGCGATTGCATAATTTTTTCTAATGACCAATAAAAATGTAACTAGAAGTTGATGATGCAATCCTACCTATGATTACATCACCTTTGTGTATAAATATCTTATCTCTGATAAAATTTTGCCATTTGTTAGTGCATTTGTCCTTATCAAAAGTATCGTAGTTTTAGAACTGCCTTGGTGACATGGTGAGTGAACAAGTGCTAATAAATTTTTGTTATATATGTGGTGAGGTGACCTTTGTATCACAAAAACGAATATAACTAAAGTGATTAAGACGGCGTACAGTTTGTATTTGGTGCAGAATAGGAGATCAAGATACGAGCTGGGCGCCACACATATGCTGCAATACATGTGCACACATCGTAAACTGTTGAGACTGGCAACAGGCAAAGCTATGCGCAAGCCCAAATGAAGAAGAGGACATTGGTGGTCCTGAACCATCAACCTCAAGCGACCCAGATTTTGAGCAAACTACATCCACTAAACCACACTTAATAACCCAAGGTGAACTGAATGATCATGTAAGAAATCTGAATTTACCGAAGAACAAGGCGGAGCTTTTGGGTTCCAGATTGCAACGGTGGAATCTCCTGGCAGAAGATGTTACAATTTCTGTGTATAGGAACCGCCAGAAGCCGCTTATTACATTCTTTTTCAAAGAGGGTAACCTTTTTGCGTGACACAACATTTCTGGTTTAATGGCAGCCCTCAAAGTCAATTACATACCGGAAGAGTGGAGGCTTTTCATAGATTCATCCAAGACGAGTCTTAAAGCTGTTTTGTTGAATAATGGTAATGTGTTACCGTCAATTCCAGTTGGTCACGCAGTTCATATGAAAGAAACTTATGAAAACATTAAGCAGCTTTTGAAGTGTATAAACTACGATCATCATCATTGGTCACTTTGCGGTGACTTAAAAGTGGTCGCTCTTTTGCTTGGACTACAGGGTGGATACACCAAGTACTGTTGCTTTCTCTGTGAGTGAGATAGCCGTGCACGAAGTGACCATTACATCAGAAGACATTGGCCAATCAGGCAGTCATTGCAGCCTGGCAGTAAGAACGTTGAGAACCCAGCACTTGTCGACACCAGCAAGATTTTGTTGCCACCCTTGCACATTAAGCTGGGTCTCATGAAAAACTTTGTCAAGGCAATGGAGAAAACAGATGAGGCTTTCAAATACCTCATCAGAAAATTTCCAAGACTGAGTGAAGCTAAAATAAGAGATAGAGTATTTGTTGGTCCACAAATTCGAAAAGTTCTTCATGATGACGAGTTTCTTTGCATGTTGCATGGCAAGGAAAAAGCAGCATGGTTAGCATTTAAGTCAGTGGTGGACAATTTTCTTGGAAACAACAGATCTGATAATTACAATGAAATTGTAGAAAATCTCCTTCTGAAGTATAAGAGTCTTGGCTGCAACATGTCTTTGAAAATTCATTTTCTGGATTCTCATCTGGATTTCTTTACGTCAAACTGTGGAGCGGTCATTGATGAGCATGGTGAACGATTTCACCAGGACGTTGCTGCTATGGAGACAAGGTATCAAGGCAATTGGAGCCCTTCAATGATTGCTGATTACTGTTGGACTGTGACAAGAGACACCTCATTGATTGACTACAAGAAGCATGCAAAGAGAGCTCGAACAGCGACTGAAAAATTACGGAATGGGTTCAGATGTGCCTTTTTAAAACATGATATGTGCACTTTAAATAATGTTTTTATTTTTTCTATCATTTTATGTTGAAATATCAATTAATTGAGTATGTAACCACACTTTTTATAATGCTAAAGTAGAAAGACTAGCTGTTCACCCCAGAGAATTAAACAAGCATACATTATTTGTATTACTGTAATGTAAATTCATCATTAAAAAAAAACCCAGAGCCAATTGGTGAATTTCATTATGATATTTGAAATCAGCATGTCAAAATCAATAAGAAATGGTATATTTAATTTCTGGTACAAATAACTTTTGAAAATTTGTTGACTAGTGTAATCACTCGCCTTATAATTCTATAACACATGGGAGAGAAAACAAATTTCCATCCAACGCCTATCGCGTCTGAATCTGAACTCCCTAAATTATTTTCCCCGATTTACCACTACGATTTTAAAATCTCACCAACTCACACTTTGTAACGAATCGTTCATCCAAAAACCCAGTGCATTTTACATTGTACTCATCAAAACAACTCACTCCAAAATAGCTAGGGGACGTAATAATAATTTATCTCCCTTTGCTAAATAAACCTATAATCTATCTATTCTTCTCCCTTTAAGTAATCTTATACCAAAGCTCCTCTCCCCAGTCATTTTACTACTTCAACTGTCGCATCTCAGTCCTTTATTTGACAAAACCAGTCAATTTATATATATTTCACATATACTACAATATAACCAGCAACAAATGTTCATGCTCTACACCATGAGCATACAACTAAAGTACAACAGCATAATTATGCATTTCATAACTTATACAAAATCTTTTATACTTCTCAGAAGATCATCATTTCATCTTCGTAAAGCATCTTTCCAAACAATTAAATTTAAGACCATCTCAATCATGTTCTTATTATATATTCCCTCATATTATTACCATACTATCTACCATTACACATTTTCTCCTTCCGCATATACTCCAGCTGCTTCCAAAGTCCAAAACATTTTCCACATCACTTCTATCCTTCTACGTATTGCATGACTTTTTATATAAGGAAAACTTTGGCGTGTTGTCTAACCGAAAAGGGTAGTAGGACCCGCTGCATAGTACCACCTCGTGTTTTGATCAAGATGAAATAAATGGCGTAGAGCCCGCAAACGTTGGTGACTACATCTTGTAAATGTCTGGCGTTGTAGTTAACAGGTCGAGTAGAGTTTCTGGCTATAAAATTAATCAAGTCCGAGTGTGTAGGTGGTAGGCCAAAAGAATCAAAATATTCAAAAGTACCAAGTCCGTTATAATATAGAGCGACCCAGTGGTCACCCGGGCGATAGCTAGGATCAGTGTTGATGACGAAAGCAGCCGTCTTGGTCGGATCGATGCGTAGAGGTAATTGGTCACGAGCTAACACTTTAACGATCCCAGTTCGTTTAAGAAATATCTCTGACAGGAGGATGGTGCGTATCTCGTCTGTGTTCATGGTCTAAGTGGTGTAGTCTGTCACAACTTGGTGTGATTTCGAGATCTCCAAGATCGAGTCTTGCGTGGTGTGACCTCGGTGAATGTAGCTTTCTTCTTCTTCTTCGGTGGTGGATTAGGGACATCGGTCAGGTCTGTGGTAGGAAACCCACTCGGTTCTGGTGATATTGCACACCTAGAGTTCGTGTATTCGGCAAACGTGTTAGTGGAGGTGGTAGGTTTCTTCTGTGGTAGATTAGGGACATCGGTCAGGGTAGGATAGGTGTCAGTGTGTGTTGCCTGTAGTCGGGCAATTTCGGTGAGGATTTCGCTCCGTAAAGTTAACAAATCTTTAAGCACTTCATCACAGCTCTTGATGTAGACACAGTTGGTGGGAGCAGTCATTTTCAATGAGGTGTATCTGTCGTTATCACTGCGTTAATAAAGTGTCTCCAAAAGTCTGTTTATATGTAGGAATACCAGTTCAATCTGGTTTTTTGAGGCGTGCTCTAGCTAGGATTTGATTCGTCGAAAATCGTGTGACCAGACTCGTGTGTTAGCCAGGTTGTGATTCGTTGAAAAGGATAGTTGACGTGGTCGATGTGAAAAATGACTCATGGGGGTATTGGGGTGAGGAAAAAACGACAACGAATATTCATAAAATTTTGGGTAAAACATTATAAAAATGCGATAGAGGAAGGGTTCGGGTTCTTGTGCCGCTGTCTTTTGGTGATGTTTTTACTCCTGTTGATCGTTTTCTCGAGCCGCGTGACGCTGTATATAGCGTATTAACACCCGCCGTAGGAACTCTAGTGTTAGCTCGACAAGGTGGTCATGTGGGACCACCCGTAGAAGGACGTCCTCTAGGTGCATATTAACAAGATCCTCACCCGCTGATGTCAGACAGGAATGGGCTAGTTGGTTCGGTTGTTCATCCCGACAACCTTCGCAATACCGAGACCGGTTCGCCTGGAGGTAGCTTAATATGGAGATAAGGATGTTCCGACGACGTGAAGGCATCTGCAAAAATGAAAAAATAAAAAAGTTACTATATATCTATAGATAAGCGGGACATATCATAGTTATCAACTACTCAAAAATATGACAGTGATTTTCCATTGTTTGGTGAATGTAATTACATATCGATGTACACGGTGTAGTTGTATCTTAATTATTATATATCACGATTAATAACGATACTCATTTAGTGATATTTAAATTAACGGTGTTCCTGTCATGCTCTGTCCGGTTTGCTGTTCCTTAGTGTGTGTGTGTGTGTGTGTGTGTGTGTGCGTGTGTGTGTGTGTGTGTGTGTGTCTGTGTGTTTGCTCCAAACTTGTTCCACCCCGGGCGGTCATCTGGTTAGCATTATGTTGGACTTATTTGGTTGTGTTGTGGTACAAATAGGTTGTTGTATACGAGTTATCGTTACTCTTGTTAAATACTAGTCCTCTATATTTATTTTATACCTAGCATCGAAATGACTTACAATTAGTATTTATGATCTATCTATGTCTAAAGCTAAATTAACACATAACAAGTTATTAAGTTAGCTTTCTTGGTTTGATAGACTCGTTCACTATTTATTATCCGTAATGTTTTAAATAGTCTTGTTAAGGCATTATTTCTATAATATTGCGTATTCGTAAGCAATAACACGGGCTTTTTGTGTGTTTTATTAATTATAGATACACTACGCAAAAGTGGTCTCACCAGAACTTTGTTATCTATGTAGATGTATCATAGTCTGGTTACAAACAACAAGCTGATTTAGAAGTAACTTTATCCTTTTTATTGGAAGGAGTTGTGTTATTATCGTTTACATGAATATAACAATTGATTGTCCCAAACCCTTCAGACAACTATGTTACTACTTGACTTGAGAAGAAAGACTTTTTATAAACACTCTTGAGTGAATCCACCTTTGCCTAAGCGCTATAGAATAAAGAGGAAAATATAAAATAAAAAACTAATTTGATTTTGTGTTGTGTGTGTGTGTGTGTGTGTGTGTGTGTGTGTGTGTGTGTGTGTGTGTGTGTGTGTGTGTGTGTGTGTGTGTGTGTGTGTGTGTGTGTGATGAGAATATAAGACGTTGAGAGGTGAAGTGGGATCGTAGGCAAGTACTCCCTAGAAAGAAAACCAGATCGCTGACCCCACAAAACAGCGCGTGTAAATTTCTGTTCACGTCACTATGGCAAAACACAATCGAACAATAGTAGGAAATTTATAAAAGAAACATTCCTTCGTTCATGTGTTCGAATCCGCTACTTAAGGTTTTCAAATTTTTTTATTTTACAAGTGCGGGATGTGGTGATAGGTTTTTATATTGTCTCCCAATCGTGCCAAACAGGAGGCGACCATGGAAATATAGTACATTAAATAAAAAGAAATATGTATGTGAGGTGATAGAAATATCCCTGCCAGGTTATAGAAATATGCCCTCGAGGTGATAGAAATATCCCTGCCAGGTTATAGAAATATGCCCTCGAGACGACAGAAATATGTCCTCGAGTTGAAAGAAATATGTATGTGAGACGGTAGAAATACGCCCTCGATGAGATAGAAAATATGCCCTCGAGACGACAGAAATATCCCCTCGATATGATAGAAATGTGACCACCGGGCAAACAATATTACATTAGTAAGAGATAAGCAAAGAAATCTCATCACGACAGTAAAGGGACAGGAAACAAGATGGGCAGGGCATATCAGAAAAACTCTGAACAAGGAACCACCAGAGACACAGTTCAATGTTCCTCAAGCTGAAAACGATCAAGATGTTAATACAAACATTCCACGGAAGGAAGAAATCGTCACGTCAATCAAGGGGTTAAAGAATGGAAAAACGCCTGGCCACGATAACTTAAATGCAGAGCTAGTAAAGTATGAACGTGTGTGTATATGACCAAGGGCGTTAAAAGGAAAAAAAACTACGTGTGTTTTGAGTTTTATTAAACATGGATGAGAGAGAAAGAGAGATAGAGAGACAATCTGATAAAGAAACACACAGAGAGAGAGAGAGAGAGAAAGCGAGAAAAGCGAGAGAAAGAGATAGAAAGAAAGAGAGAGAGAGAGAGAGAGAGAAAGAGAGAAAGCGAGGGAGAGAAAGAACGAAAGAGAGAGAGAAAGATAGAAAGAGAAAGAGAGAGAGAGAGAAATAAAAAATGCCCCGTGCGCGCGCTGTGTCTGAAAGATATTGCTTAAAAAACCACGCGCTCACGATACAAGTGACGCCCTATCGTTTAAAATTTGTGTTATAACAAGATCTTGTGTAGTTCAGTACTGTTAAAAATATGCTATGTTCTAAATATTCTCTTTAATTTTCTTTATTTCTTTATTATGTTAACACACAAAAAATAAACTTCGCAAAAATAAAATGAACAAAAAACATTTATCTAACAGGGGGGAAACACGGATAAGTGTTAGTCTTTTTTCCTAGTACATAATCTGTTAAGTCTTATCAAAAAAATATACACACATGTCCGGATTTAACATAAAACAGATAAAAATAACAAGTGACGATCTACGTTAACAAACAAATATTTTTTAAAATACCAGTTAGACTAATTTGAAACAGCCTTTAGCAACACCGGCTCGTGTAAAAACGAATACACAAACAACTAAAACCTTTTTATAATTTTATTAAATAGAGACACGAGATGTAGATATTTTAACAGCCTAACACAGAGCATGCTTAATTTTATAGTGTTATTAAATAGAGATAATTTTACACCCTAACGCACGAAAAAACAGATATTTTTAAAGATATTTATTGTATCCTAACGAAAATTAGTTGTCTTTTTGGTTTGTAACTAAGAAGTAAATTTATCAAAGAAAATAGAAATAAAACAGACCACACAACGATCAAAAGTTGGTGTATATATATATATATATATATATATATATATATATATATATATATATATATATATATATATATAGAGAGAGAGAGAGAGAGAGAGAGAGAGAGAGAGAGTCTATTATAGAACATACCTACCACACGCTTACATACTCTCTGTCTGAATAACATGGGTGTGAAGCCCGTTGTTCCCCACTGTCTGTGTCTCTACCACGAATTGATAATATGGTGTCATATAGGGTAGATAAATGGTTATATCCGACATCTGTAGCCCTGATATCATCCTCAGATAGCGAATATCATAGAAGAACGACAACACTCCGATTGCCAAGATGTGATAATTGCACGTTAACAAGTGCTCGTTGCATAGCGTTAGGTTACACATGGTTATTATCTGTTCCAGCTGGGAGCCGCGCTGGTGTAATGGCTTCGGCGTTGTACTGGCGACCAGGTGTTCATGGTTCAAACCCGGGCGTCGGCGTTTGAAGAAAAGTTTACGGCCGGAAATTTGACTGAATAGCCTGAACGGCTCCTGTGATAAACCCTCTGTGGATGGGAAGGAGCGAAGCTCCTGACCGGGTTGGAAGGAAAGTCCTCAGGTTCCCCAGCCTCGCAATGACATGTCATTGGGCCGAAGGGCTGAAAGCCCAAGTGCCGCTGGTTAAGAAAAAAAAAAAAAAAAAAAATCTGTTCCAGCTCTACCTCTGTAACACGAACATTCGCCTCTAAACTGATAATCCCGAGATATATTTCCACCCATGATAACATTGTCATCGGGTTCACTGAGAATTGTATTGTATGTAATATGTGGCGCTCTAGACTGAGATATTCATTCGCGGTACGGGTGTTACAATATAGATCGACTAAATCACGCACCCTCAACACTCCTCCTTCTTCAAACTTGCTAGCTTGTATGAATTGACAGGTTAAAGCCGACAAAAGACTGAAAGTTTTCTATGTTTAATTGCTCCTTACTTCCATTATGTTTCTAAAAGAGCGATGGTTTGGTAACTGAAATGTTTGTTTTCTGGCATTTATAATCTTCACAAACAGATGAAACCCATTCTAGTAAAAACCAAACGCGCTCTGTTACTGATGTCTCCCGGTTCATAAAAACAAAATCTAGGGTTCTCAGGAATTACTTCGAGCATTTACCTTTAAGTCAGCTAAGTTAAAATCTGTGTGTAACGATTACCCGACACTAAAAATTGGTGCGATTGTAGAAACTCACGATCTTCATTGAGAAATATGTAAGAGCTGTTTGCTGGTGTGATTCAACTAACCGAATATACAAGGTATTTATATAGAGAGACACACAACAACTTGGTTGTACATGTAATGTAGACACGTGCATGTCACAGCTGTTAAAGTATTTAAACATTGTTCTTTACAAAGCTTGGAAACACAACTATTGTTTTATGTTTACACGTAAAATAGTTGACTTCGAGGGAGGTTAATAATGTATACTCATCTGAACGGAGTTTTGTTGAACAAAAAGCCGTCCGTTTTCTGAATGTCCAAACTCGCATGTGTGAGCAGCTGTGCTATTTGTCTAATGCAACCACATATGGCCATCTGGGTTATTTTCTCTAATTATTTTATCACAATGTGAAAAAAAGATCTCTCAGAACAGCTGCACTGATTAAACAACAATTGCTAATAAATTAGGTTCTTCTTAAACACGATCTATCGAGCCGTTAGCGTTCGAACCAAAATCATCGCGAAACAGCTTGTGTCTAACATAATTCATTGTGAGATCCACTACCCCATAAGAGAATCCCTATATTTAAACTAATATATATATATTTATATATATATATATATATATATATATAGTATATAATATATATATATATATATATATACTATATATATTATATATATATATAATATATATATATAAAAGTGTATTATAAATTCCTTCGCGACTTTAAAAGTTAATTTAAGCATTTAACATCTATTATCTTTTGGTAAATAAATATAGCAGGTATGTCATTACATTTACAACTGGAACTATTGAGACGGTTTAATTTAATAGATTTAAATTAACACAACATCCAGTGAAATAGAATGAATGAACTAGACCCTGATCACTTTACACAATTATCTCTCTGTGTTTCTCACGTATTGTTAAGTTTATTTTCAAAAATACTTAGATATTTTTTTTTAAACTGTAAACATTTGTTAAAACGTACTCACAAAGAAAAAATCAAATATGCCTTTCTTTCTTCTTTCTCTCTCTCTCGTTATTCTCTCTCTCTCTCTGTCTCTCTCTCTGTCTCTCTCTGTCTCTCTTTCTCTCTTCTCTGTTCTCTTTTCTCAACTTGTCTGTGTTTCTCATCACTTTTTCTTGTTTATTTCAACATACTTGTCAGATACTCTATTTATTTTTTGTAACCATTTGTTAAAATGTGTCTAATGCCTTTTCTTTCTCTTGTTCTCTCTCTCTTTCTCTCTCTCTCTCTCTGTCTCTCTCTGTCTCTCTTTCTCTCTCTCTGTCTCTCTTTCTCAACTTGTCTGTGTTTTTTTTCATCACTTTTTTCGTGTTTATTCAAAAAACACTTGTTAGATATCTTTTTTTTTTGTAAACCGTTTATTCGTAACAGTCTGTCTAATGCCTTTTTTTTCTCGTCAAACCTGGGCGTTTTGTAAAGCAAATAAAGTTCGCTAAATTTTATGTTGGGGACGTGTTGAAATAGTCATCTAATTATGTACAGCTGTCTGTTAGTAAAAATTTTCTAGCGGTTTTGGCTGTGGATCAATAATCGTATACGTGTCCAAATGACCAATCAGACACGAATTTAACAGATGTATTGTTTGTCTAAGTATTTAATTACAATGTGAAACAAGCTGTTTCAGAACACCTGGACAGTAATTAAACATTACTATGACACTTCTTAAACAACCGTTATTGGTACGTGCCAATTTATAACTGTACACGGGCGTAAACAGGTGTGTAAACATTAGGGTCGTTGAATCTCGTTATTGTCTGAAACAGCTTGTGTATTCATACACGCGTGTTTGTCTCAAAACCTCGATATAATGAGAGCAGTGTAAAAAAACTCATGCAACCAACAAACCTTGACGTAGAAACATCTCTGAAAGACCACTGAAAGAAAGAAATCACCCTTCTCATATCAATACCTGATAGTATGTATTCGTTTGTTAAATATATTTCTATCGTTTTCTGTATTTAAAAGATATATGTCTGTGTATTCGTATTTTGTGTTAGGATGTTAAATATTTAAACAGAAATATATATCTGTGTATTCGTATTTTGTGTTAGGAAGTTAAAATAATTATTTCTATTTAGATTTTTTTAGTTGGTTGTTTTTTCGGTACTCTGTGTTAGGCTGTTAAAATATCTACATCTCGTGTCTCTATTTAATAAAATTATAAAAAAGGTTTTAGTTGTTTGTGTATTCGTTTTTACACTAGACGGTGTTGCTAAAGGCTGTTTCAAATTAGTCTAACTGGTATTTTAAAAAATATTTGTTTGTTAACGTAGATTGTCACTTGTTATTTTTATCTGTTTTATGTTAAATCCGGACATGTGTGTATATTTTTTTGACAAGACTTAACCGGTTATGTACTAGGAAAAAAGACTAACACTTATCCGTGTTTCTCCCCCTAGTAGATAAATGTTTTTTGTTCATTTTATTTTTGCGAGGGTTATTTTTTGTGTGTTAACATAATAAAGAAATAAAGAAAATTAAAGAGAATATTTAGAACATAGCATATTTTTAACAGTACTGAACTACACAAGATCTTGTTATAACACACATTTTAAACGATAGGGCGTCACTTGTATCGTGAGCGCGTGGGTTTTTAATCAATATCTTTCTGACACAGCGCGCGTGCGGGGCATTTTTTATTTCTCTCTCAATCTCTTTCTCTTTCTATCTTTCTCTCTCTCTTTCGTTCTTTCTCTCCCTCGCTTTCTCTCTTTCTCTCTCTCTCTTTCTTTATCTCTCTTTCTCTCGCTTTTCTTGCTTTCTCTCTCTCTCTCTCTCTCTCTCTCTCTCTCTCTGTCTTTCTTTATCAGTTTGTCACTCTATCTCTCTTTCTCTCTCATCCATGTTTAATAAAACTCAAAACACACGTAGTTTTTTTTTTCTTTTAACGCCCTTGGTCATACACACACACGTTCATACTTTACTAGCTCTGCATTTAAGTTATCGTGGCCAGGCGTTTTTCCATTCTTTAACCCCTTGATTGACGTGACGATTTCTTCCTTCCGTGGAATGTTTGTATTAACATCTTGATCGTTTTCAGCTTGAGGAACATTGAACTGTGTCTCTGGTGGTTCCTTGTTCAGAGTTTTTCTGATATGCCCTGCCCATCTTGTTTCCTGTCCCTTTACTGTCGTGATGAGATTTCTTTGCTTATCTCTTACTAATGTAATATTGTTTGCCCGGTGGTCACATTTCTATCATATCGAGGGGATATTTCTGTCGTCTCGAGGGCATATTTTCTATCTCATCGAGGGCGTATTTCTACCGTCTCACATACATATTTCTTTCAACTCGAGGACATATTTCTGTCGTCTCGAGGGCATATCTCTATAACCTGGCAGGGATATTTCTATCACCTCGAGGGCATATTTCTATAACCTGGCAGGGATATTTCTATCACCTCACATACATATTTCTTTTTATTTAATGTACTATATTTCCATGGTCGCCTCCTGTTTGGCACGATTGGGAGACAATATAAAAACCTATCACCACATCCCGCACTTGTAAAATAAAAAAATTTGAAAACCTTAAGTAGCGGATTCGAACACATGAACGAAGGAATGTTTCTTTTATAAATTTCCTACTATTGTTCGATTGTGTTTTGCCCTAGTGACGTGAACAGAAATTTA
Source organism: Oreohelix idahoensis (assembly GCA_024509875.1). Lineage (NCBI taxonomy): Eukaryota > Metazoa > Mollusca > Gastropoda > Stylommatophora > Oreohelicidae > Oreohelix > Oreohelix idahoensis. The sequence continues at coordinate 142,203 of JAMPIV010000045.1, read as the reverse complement.
CACGCGCTGTTTTGTGGGGCCATCAATCTGGTTTTCTTTCTAGGGAGTAGTTGCCTACGATCCCACTTCACCTCTCAACGTCTTATATTCTCATCACACACACACACACACACACACACATACACACACACACACAACACGACACAAAACCAAATTGGTTTTTTATTTTATATTTTCCTCTTTATTCTATAGCGCTTAGGCAAAGGAGGATTCACTCAAGAGTGTTTATAAAAAGTCTTTCTTCTCAAGTCAAGTAGTAACATAGTTGTCTGAAGGGTTTGGGACAATCAATTGTTATATTCATGTAAACGATAATAACACAACTCCTTCCAATAAAAAGGATAAAGTTACTTCTAAATCAGCTTGTTGTTTGTAACCAGACTATGATACATCTACATAGATAACAAAGTTCTGGTGAGACCACTTTTGCGTAATGTATTTATACCTAATAGAACACACAAAACGCCCGTGTTATTGCTTACGAATACGCAATATTATAGAAATAATGCCGTAACAAGACTATTTAAAACATTACGGATAATAAATAGTGAACGAGTCTATCAAACCAAGAAAGCTAACTTAATAACTTGTTATTTGTTAATTTAGCTTTAGACATAGATAGATCATAAATACTAATTGTAAGTCATTTCGATGCTAGGTATAAAATAAATATAGAGGACTAGTATTTAACAAGAGTAACGATAACTCGTATACAACAACCTATTTGTACCACAACACAACCAAATAAGTCCAACATAATGCTAACCAGATGACCGCCCGGGGTGGAACAAGTTTGGAGCAAACACACACATACACGCACACACATACACACACACACACACACACACACACACACTAAGGAACAGCAAACCGGACAGAGCATGACATGAACACCGTTAATTTAAATATCACTAAATGAGTATCGTTATTAATCGTGATATATAATAATTAAGATACAACTACCACCGTGTACATCGATATGTAATTACATTCACCAAACAATGGAAAATCACTGTCATATTTTTGAGTAGTTGATAACTATGATATGTCCCGCTTATCTATAGATATATAGTAACTTTTTTATTTTTTCATTTTTACAGATGCCTTCACGTCGTCGGAACATCCTTATCTCCATATTAAGCTACCTCCAGGCGAACCGGTCTCGGTATTGCGAAGGTTGTCGGGATGAACAACCGAACCAACTAGCCCATTCCTGTCTGACATCATCGGGTGAGGATCTTGTTAATATGCACCTAGAGGACGTCCTTCTACGGGTGGTCCCACATGACCACCTTGTCGAGCTAACACTAGAGTTCCTACGGCGGGTGTTAATACGCTATATACAGCGTCACGCGGCTCGAGAAAACGATCAACAGGAGTAAAAACATCACCAAAAGACAGCGGCACAAGAACCCGAACCCTTCCTCTATCGCATTTTTATAAGGTTTTACCCACCATTTTATGAATATTCGTTGTCGTTTTTTCCTCACCCCAATACCCCCATGAGTCATTTTTCACATCGACCACGTCAACTATCCTTTTCAACGAATCACAACCTGGCTAACACACGAGTCTGGTCACACGATTTTCGACGAATCAAATCCTAGCTAGAGCACTCCTCAAGAAACCAGATTGTACTGGTATTCCTACATATAAACAGACTTTTGGAGACACTTTATTAACGCAGTGATAACGACAGATACACCTCATTGAAAATGACTGCTCCCACCAACTGTGTCTACATCAAGAGCTGTGATGAAGTGCTTAAAGATTTGTTAACTTTACGGAGCGAAATCCTCACCGAAATTGCCCGACTACAGGCAACACACACTGACACCTATCCTACCCTGACCGATGTCCCTAATCTACCACCGAAGAAACCTACCACCTCCACTAACACGTTTGACGAATACACGAACTCTAGGTGTGCAATATCACCAGAACCGAGTGGGTTTCCTACCACAGACCTGACCGATGTCCCTAATCCACCACCGAAGAAGAAGAAGAAAGCTACATTCACCGAGGTCACACCACGCAAGACTCGATCTTGGAGATCTCGAAATCACGCCAAGTTTTGACAGACTACACCACTTAGACCATGAACACAGACCAGATACGCACCATCCTCCTGCCAGACATATTTGTTAAACGAACTGGGCTCGTTAAAGTGTTAGCTCGTGACCAATTACCTCAACGCATCGATCCGACCAAGACGGCTGCTTTCGTCATCAACACTGATCCTAGCTATCGCCCGGGTGACCACTGGGTCGCTCTATATTATAACGGACTTGGTACTTTTGAATATTTTGATTCTTTTGGCCTACCACCTACACACTCGGACTTGAATAATTTTATAGCCAGAAACTCTACTCGACCTGTTAACTACAACGCCAGACATTTACAAGATGTAGTCACCAACGTTTGCGGGCTCTACGCCATTTATTTCATCTTGATCAAAACACGAGGTGGTACTATGCAGCGGGTCCTACTACCCTTTTCGGTTAGACAACACGCCAACTATCGATTAATTACGCGCTTAGTCAGACCCTGGCTAGCGAAACTCAACCCCACTTTCATAAACAAGGGACGAAATCAATAGACAGGTGTGTGTATTTTTCGCTATCGGGTTTCTCCCCAATACGGCCATGTGTCATTGTTCCCACGCAATACATCGACGAATCACGTCCTGGCAAACACACGATCGATGTTCGACGAATCAAATCTTAGCTAGGGCACGCTTAAAAAAACCAGATTGAACTGGTATTCCCCCCATATAAACGGAAGACACTTTATTCAAGCGTTGATAATCTACACCTCGTTGAAAATGACTGCTATCAACAACTGGGTCTACATCAAGAGAAGTGATGAAATGCTTAAGCCTTTGGCTAGTGGTCTGAAGGCTGCGTCTGTAAGTGTTTACCGAGGCCAACCTTTACTGCGCGTGCGAAGATATTTTGGTGAATCCTACCTCAAATTTCCTACCAAACACGGCATAACGTTAACTCGATCCGTGTTTGACCATATATTGACATTACAGAGCGAAATCTTCGCCGAATTTGACCGATTACAGCCACCAAGCGCGGATACCTATCCACCTACTGGAACCACATTTGATCAGTACATCAACTCCAGCTGTTACCAACCAACAGAACCGAGTTTGTTTCCTACCACAGACCTGACCGATGTCACCAATCTACCCCCGAAGAAACCTACCACCTTCACTAACCTGTTTGACGAATACATGAAGTCTAGCTGTCCAGTATCCCCAGACCCGAGTTGGTTTCCCACCACAGACCTGACCGATGTCCCTAATCTACCACAGAAGAAGAAGAAACCTACCAAGCGATTGAGAGTTGCCCTTTAGTATTTGACAAAATAAAAACTATATTAACTAAAACGCTTTTTGTTACCTATATCGTCTAACTGTTCGTCTAACTGTTCGTATGTCTCAATATATGCCTAACTGTTGTATAACTATTCGTCTAACCGTTTGTATAAATATCGGCTTCTTGTTATGTAAATATATGTCTAAATATATCTCCCTATTATATGTAAATATCTTCTTCCTATTGTCTAAATACGTATCTAAAAACACATCTAAAAATATCCTCTTCTTGTTATCTAAATATATATGTCTAAATATATATCGTTATCTAAAAATAACCTCTTCTTGTTATCTCAAGTCCGCCATCTTGCCACATTTTCCTTATATAAAAAGTCATGCAATACAACAACCTACTTATCTCCCCCTTGTTATCTCAAGTCCGCCATCTTGCGCCATATACCCTCTTCTTGTTATCTCAAGTCCGCCATCTTGCGCCTCCTCCTCTCCTCCTGAATGCGCTTATATAAAAGTCACGCGCCTCCTGGCGTTTTTGCTATATAAAAGTCACGAGCCTCCTGGCGCGCCTCCTGCGCGCCTCCTGAATACTACCTAAGTTGCGCATCCTATACTACTTATGCTCTCTCTTATTTCCAATACGAGTCACAGAACTCCATTTTGACACACTATTTATCTCATTTGTAGTGGTCCCTTAAATTTGTAACATTACAAATAACTAAATTTAATAATCACTTTAGGTTTTAACAGTTTGAAAATAATTGAATAGTTTAGAAGAAAAGTGTCATCATTGATTGATAGTAGAGATGATGGGGAAAAGTTCAATTTGGCAGCATATAATTTTCACTTAGCTGCCAATAGTAGTTTCTGCTCCTGCTGATGGGTTCCTTGTACACTGCTCTCACTAGTCGCTGGTCAAGATTAAAGGCGCCGCAGGTTCCTTGAACGTCAAGAAGTAACGGCAAAGCTGGTACTGCGTCTGTCTATAAGACCCTCTTATGATAGCGTCTTGCACAACAACAGTCCACTTCTACCTTCACTTTGTTCCAGAGACAGTACTTTCTGCTTGTACTACCAATAAGCACATCCTGGCTCACAGACTTTTTGCTCAGATGAATAAAAGAGACTTGAATATGCTTCTTAAAAATCTCCGTGGATCACGCAGGAAGTGTTGGAGGCTATGAGGCAGAGAGATCAAGCGCACAAAAATAAGGACCTCAACACATACAGGGTATACAGGAACAAAGTTCAATATTTAATTCGGAAAGAAAAGAAAAATCGTTTTAGAAATATAGTTCAGAACAAATCAAATAGTAAGGAAATATGGAAGGCAATTAACACCTTAGCGAAAAAACGTAATGCACCAGACTCATTCTCTTCCAACACTTCATTTACTTGCACCGACTTCAGCAATCACTTTCAAGCAGAAATAAACGGTCTGAAATCCACAATACCACCTTCCTGTAGTGACTTAGACAAACTTTCAGCATTCTGTAAAAACAAATGTACAAACTCAGTTCCACCCGACATTCCTTTTATGACAGTTAATGAAGTGTATAACTATCTTATTGGCCTTAAGGATAATAGCTCATCAGGGCTTGACGGAATTAGTAATCGAATACTGCGTTACGCCGCACCAGCTATTAGTGATTCACTAACTTTTATATATAATCAATGTATTGCTAAAAGTTATTTTCCTTCAGCCTTTAAGATTGCCAAAGTATATCCTCTCTTCAAACCTGGCTCGTCAGATAACAGTAATCTTGGTAACTATATACCTATTTCTCTTTTATCATCGCTTTCTAAACCACTAGAAAAACACATACATAAAGCAACACTACATTACCTAGTTAGCAATGACTTGCTAATTGACAGTCAGTCAGGGTTTCGACAAAAGCATTCATGCCACACAGCTCTAACTAAGATGATAGACAACTTGCACCTAAACATAAATAACGATAACATATGTGGAGCAATCTTTGTAGACTTTAGGAAAGCATTTGATATGTTAGATCACGCTGTTTTAATAAGAAAATTAGAAACAATGAAAGTTAACTTTAAACTAGTGACATTACTTAAATCATTCCTGTCCGACAGACAGCAAGTAGTGTGGTACAATAACTCCTTGTCAAGCCCAACTATTATTGACACTGGTGTTCCTCAGGGTTCTATTCTCGGCCCTCTACTTTTTTCCATTTACATAAATGACCTTCCACTACACATCGAGCACTCATCCTGCGACCTATTTGCCGATGACTGTACCATTTATACTAGTGATAAAAGTTGCAACACGCTAGAAATATTATTACAAAGCGACACAGACAATCTTATTAAGTGGAGCAATGAAAACTGCATGCAAATAAATATCACTAAAACAAAATGTATGATAATATCAACTAAATTTATTCACAAAATCTTGTCACAGAATGCTCCAACGTATCTGTGGCCTATTTTCAAATACAGCGGAAGACGCAGTCAACGCTTAAATAAATTACACATGCCCAAGCCTAGGCTCGACTTATTCAAGAAAAGTTTAGCTTTTTCTGCTGCTCATCTGTGGAATACTCTTCCACACGACTTAAAAAATACTCTTAGTCCATATTCATTCAATCACAGACTTTTCAAATACATCATGAGTGCAGATTATATGCCACCCTAATTTCGTTATGTTCTTAAATAATTACGCTGTCACCTCAGGGGCGCATTCCCATAGTCAGTTATGACTGAAGGGGCTATTATTATTATTATTATTATTATTACATAACATCATATGTAGGTTTTAAAGTTAATTTTGTCCTGTTTAGTATAAATTATGATACGCATCTGTAAATTTGTGTAACTGTTATTGTACTGTTACAATGTTGGGATTTTATTTTATTGTACTTTCTTGTTATTTTATTATTTAAGTAACATTTAGGATACATGTGAGAATAAATAGATTAACTATGGAAGAAGAGAGAAAGGAAGGGCAGAATGTTAGACGGGCCTGCGTGACCAATTCTAAACCCTTTGAAAATAAAGTTCGTTCGTTCTATCTATCTATCTATCTATCTATCTATCTATCTATCTATCTATCTATCTATCTATCTATCTATCTATCTATCTATCTATCTATCTATCTATCTATCTATCTATCTATCTATCTATCTATCTATCTATCTATCTATCTATCTATCTATCTAATTATCTATCTATCTATCTATCTATCTATCTATCTATCTATCTATCTATCTATCTATCTATCTATCTCTGATAATGTTTGTACTTTTCAACATATGTTATGTCATGCTTATAAGTAATTAATGTTAATATGAGTGTGCTATATTATTATTTTACTTTACAACGTTGAATTCCTTGAATTTGATATGTAAAATGCATATGAGAATAAATGCATTCAGTATGAAAGGTGAGAGAAAGGAAGGGCAGAATGTCAGACGGGCCTGCGTGCCCAATTCTCAACCCTTTGAAAATAAAGTTCGTTCGTTCGTTCGTTCGTTCGTTCGTTCGTTCTTACACGCGTCTGGGGTGTCGTTAATTTAATAATTTCCCTCTCTGACTTCGTGTGTTTTCAGTTTCCACAGTCCTGGTTTCCTTGTTAATATTGAAAGAGATTTCCTGGGCTATTAAGTCCCTCCAGATTTTCCAATAAAAGGTCCAAGCGGATAAAAGGAAATTCTGAATTCTAGGCTTCACTTTAGCAAGGTCTGGTATCTTGGTAATCGATTTTCACAGTGGAATGACACTGAAAGTGTCAGGTTATATTCCTGGTCTTCCACGCATCTGGTTGTTATGGAGTTAAATAAACGCTCCAATCGTTTTCAAACAGGCGGGTGAGGGTGTGTTGCTTTCAATATATTCCACGTGAAATAAGGTGCGCAAAGCAAACGGACACGTATTACCATATATGGCAATAAGATATACTATGCCTTGCGTACAGACTCGCGAACATGTCGTTAACCTCATATAATAACGTGTGTCAAAAGTAACAATTTATTACTTTATCGGAAAGCAATCTCTTATCGGTGGCTGTCCATAAGTTGTCTTCCAAGCTTTGGTGATGCGCGCACTCGTCTTTTCGGTGATTATGCAGATAGTGCTGGGCAATGTATGAGTTAATCCGCAGCGGCCACTCTTGGTACACAGGAATTTTAACAACCTGCCTCCCGTAATATTATATCTATCTCTTTTTGCAAATGAGAGGTGTTTATCATCCACAATGAGTGTCAGATAACAGACAAGACACAATATACTGAAAGTAGTGAAATAATACTTGAAAATATAAACTTTCTTCTACATAGTATAGAAAGAAAGAAAGTGCGACAATTGAAAGCACGCAATAAAATCAGTACCACAAATGCACCGATTCCTGCTGGAGTTAAACAGAGATTGAGAGGGGCGCCCCATTCTGTCACATACCCCCTCTTCTAAGAGATTTGTAGAATATCTAGCTATGAAGCGGTCACTTCTCGATGGGTTCTACTCTCTACCGGGTTCTCTCTCTCTCCCATAGAGTTTTCCTCTCTTCCCTTATCTCGGTGGCGAGTGACTGAGTTTATCGCTTGGCAGTGTGTGCAGTTTTCAATTTACTCACGCACGTCAGACCACGGTCTTGGCCAAAACTAAACCCCTTGAAGGTTACTCATCGTAGTTCCTACTGAAACATGTTCTCCCAATGATGAAACGTGAGCCGCTTTCATGACGGAGGGTCTTAAGGGGAGAGACACCACGAGTTGAGGTGCGAGTTATCCAACTTTTGTTGTTGGTTACTCTGCTCAGACTCTTTCTTCGTAGTTTCATCCTTCTGGTTGTCCGGGTGATGGCGAACAGAGCAATCTCGCATAAACTGTCGAACATCATGTCGCAAACCTGGCCAGAAGTAATTTAACAAGACTTGTTTTACAAGGGCATTTGAACCTTTAATGGGATGGGGCATTGATAAATGCGTTTCCTGCATTAGGCGGATGCGATAGGGCAGTGGGACAACTAGCTTTCTCTTATTCTCCACCCGTCTATATACCAAACCTTTCTCCTTGTAACATGCTCCCTCTGGAGTATGGGTGTAATTACCATAGAACTTGGAAATGCAAGATTTGAGGGTTTGATCTGGCCTTTGTGCCTGCTTCTTCTTCTTCTTCCGTCCTTAGCCACTGACCGACAAAGCAGTCCGTAGCCAATACGCCTAGAGGCGTCTTAGGGCAACAAGAAACTAATTGTTGTTCCGTTACGCCTAATGGCGTTTATTGGTACAACAAAAAATTAATTGTTGTTTCCGTAATCAGTATTGTGCCTGCTTCAGCTCTGAAATATTATGGCTGTGTAAAATGACAACTCATGGGCAGTTGAGGCGTGTCCTGGGTTCTCTGTCTTTTGTGTCGGTCTGGAGTCACCTGGGGGATCTCCAAGAAACACATATTTCCTCACTAAAATGGGAGGTAGACTAAATCGTCTACAACTGCTGCATTTATTTTATGACGCACATGTCAGTTTGAAACATCAATTTCCGCGACCAAAAGCAGCATAGGCTTTAAACTCTTCCGAGGCCCCTGTATTTCTACAGTATCACGAGTGTAATTGTAGGCCTTCACCAAGGATGCGGAAACTAGAGCCGAGTATTCGAGGCCCGAATTATACAAGTACCGTATGGTGTTGTTACCAACGGTTACTCGCTCGGTAATAGAAGGGTAACTAGGATTTTGTTCATAAGCCTGGGGGTCATGTTTCCCTATCGGCCCCCTGATCAGGCAAACGACATTATAAGGGCCGGATTTCGACCTCTTACAACCCGATGTGAAATGCTTGTCAGTTTTGCACGATTTACAATATCGTCGTCCAGTTCCCTGGGCTGAATTGCTCTGTTTCTGCCTCTGGTGATCCTGTGGTTTTTGTTGCTGTTGATGGGCTCTTTTGTGTGTTGTGTTGTCCGTATTTTCGGAGTTATCATGTGGGTGATTCTTTTGTTTAGGGTGGCTATCGTGGTGGCGCTTTTTAAACGGATTTACTTCGACTGGGCGCTCTGGTACCTATCAGCAATTAGTACCTCCTGCTCAAGCGTTTCGGCTTCATGCTCCGCCATGAACCATCTCATGTCAGAGGTGAGCGAGTCCTTGAACTGTTCCACGACAATCATCTCTTTCAACCCTTTAAAAGATTTATCGAAGATGCTGAGGGATCCCCTTTGTCCAAGTATCTTTCTAGTCGTGTAGCAAATTGTCTAAAAGATTCCTCTTTTTTGCTTCTTATCCTCACGGAAATTACAAACTAAACGTCTCTGCGTTAAGCGTAAATGGCTGAAGCAGAGCCTTCTTCGACATGTCGTAGTTGTTCTGTTCTTCCACGGGCATCTTGAGAAATACATCATAGGCAGATCCCCTCAGACTCTGGGATAGCTTCATATTGTATCTCTCGCTCTCCAAGCCATATGTAGCTGCTAACGATTCAAACCTAGAGAGTGTTGAGGATTGCTGCATGGTTTTGCCAGCATCTCCGTTTGGATTTATTTGAGATGGTCGCACTATGCAGTACTGTACCTAGTCAGACTCATAGCCTGATGCGTACGTTACGTGTTGACGTGTTAGACTTGGTTACGCAGAGTCGACATGTGACCTTAGGGCATAAAGCAGTGTTTTTAGATTATGTGTGGTTAGCCCACTAAAAGATATAAGTGTAGGCTTTGAATAGCCAATGGCAAATGTAAGGTATAAGGACGTTCGAGTCCAGAATATATGGTACGCGTTTTATCGGTGTATAACGCATAGACTAAATTAATATACGGACGGTGTGTGTAGATTATGGTTAACAGGTTCAATTATGGCAGATTATGATGGCGTGAGCAGCCAAAGTAAATATGAGACACTAGCCAGGGATTTAATAAATAATAAAGCTCATAAGAGAGAAGCAAAAGGTATAGTAACCTATTGAAATACGTTCACTGCGTAATTATTCTAAAAAGCTAACAGTGCTAGATATTACAACTCTGAAGAGTTAAATATAATGTGCTAAAGTAACGGTTAACTTGACCGTTCGGAGGTCAAACAGCTGAGGCTAATGTACAGTGTGTTCGCTACTGCCTACGTGATATGTGAACCTTTTGTTTTGTTGTCAATTATCATCCGATGTTGTATTCATGGATAATAAATGCAAAAGTCTTTATTCAGGCATTCCTGTCGATTGCTTGTGATTTGCAGAAGTTTGTGCTGCATACTTAAGCACTTCCGTTCTTCGTTCAAGAGTTCTGATCGACCATGTTGGGTTGATTACACACACAAACACACACTGAAGGGATATAAATAAACTTAGACGACTGACTAATAGGTACAAATATAATGAGAAATAATATGCTTGAATATCCGGAATCCAATATTACTGCAGAAACCCACAGTTACGGCAATATAATAACTTTACTGCAATAAAACGACAGTCCAGTCAGAGGAGAAATTAAAAGCAAAGGAAATATGCACACATAAGAAAATAAAGCCTGTAACAGAGAGATAGATGTATATTTCCTCTGAAGCCTCAGATTAGACATCTAATTGGAAGGAAACCGTACAAGGCGCCCCCACCTGAGTGGTGTTTCCCCCGTCGCCACTTTGAGAACTTCTAGACCCGCCATTGTTAGAACTAGAATCCACTCTTCTTCCTTCGATCTCCAATTCTTTCATTCTAATGGCATGGGCTCTGTCAGCCTGTTCCCAGGCGAATGCCCTCTCGGCCTGTTCCTTCTTTCCTTGGAATGCACTCTCATTTTCTCTTTCAGCGGCTTCAAAAACCCTTTGTTTTTCCTTTTCTTTGGCTTTGGCCTTTTTGTGCTCCCTTGCCATCCTTCTCGCTTCCCTCTCGGCTGCTTTCTCCTCATGGAGTGCGGCTTTCTCTTCCTCCATCCTGTCTTTTTCCTCGTTATCTTTCTCTTTCTGTTCTCGTACCGAAGTAAGCACAATGTCAGAAAGTACTTTGCCTGAAAAACCTAGTTCGCGGCCTAGATTAAGGTAAAAGGCACGGAGGGTTTGAGTCTCTGCCATTCTGAACAAGAAATCTGTTTACAAAGCTACGCAAACTTACAACAGCAACTTAACTAGAAAATCACAAATTTACAACACTGATTTAGATGCACCAAGTGAACTTCTTATTTCTTTTACTTTAACTTTAGTTACAAAAAGGTTCGTTTCTTTCTGATTATTCAATTATTCTATATATAGTTACTTTTATGTTATTTATGAACGCAATGTATGATCAGTTTAACTATAAACTCTCTTGACACTATTCTTTCAGTAATTCTGACATTTATGTCAGTCGCCTAGGGGAATTACTAGACACGTTCTATAATCTTAGCGCGAGTCGCTCAAATGTGACTGTTAAGTCATGTTTCATTAAGGGGAGTTAAGTGTTGAAAGACTTGTATGTACAGGTCGGATTTTTTGTAAACACGCTAGTACACACACTCTGTGTGATGAGAGATTTTTCTTAGTTGGGAGCTGTATGCTCAGTAATTTTTGAAGACAGCTCTTTTGTCTAGCTGTTTTTTTTTTAATAGGATAAAGAGAAACTGTCGAACGTTCTTTGAATTAGTTTTGAGGGGAAAGGCGGATGAATTCTGCTCACATCTCGAGCTACGAGTTTGCGCTTGATTTTTGAATTGGATATTGAGCTGTTTTAAGCAGGGGATTTTTCGTGACAGTTTTTGGCTGGAAGAGCTTGGAAATGGACGCTTTACCATTTTTGTTAATGTGTCCCAGCATATATTCTTTTTGTGCAAGGAATATTTAATAATTGAAGAATGTACTTTATTGAGGATATTATGAGGCCACGGATTATACAGGCCATTATTCCATATGCATATTCCTGTAATGGATTGTGTTGCAGATAGATAATGTGTTGAAGAGAATGTTGTTTTTTCTCCCACGGAATTTGTTATGAAATGCCGCGAAACTTGTTGGCTTGTTAATACATTGTATTCATATGGATTCAAAGTCATGGACTATTGAGAACTGGAATGATATTTTTGCGGTACTATTAATAGATGAAATATGTGCTGCTATGTCCTGCAGCTTATCCACCTATTTGCTGATTCATGTTTCCTGATAGATATGCTGTGCTTAATGACCATGATTTGCTGTGGTGGTTTATGCAACCGTTGTTATAGATTTACTTACATGTTGCTTCATGAGTATGCTGTGAATTGTCTTGCTATGATGTGTACGTGACTGTGGCGTAATAAACTGTATAACGTCGCCAGGTCTTACAACAATTCCTGACTTCCACGTTGTTGTGGTGTGAGTGGCTTATCATAGACACACTTAAAGAACCTATACACATTTCGCGTATGTTACATTTCCATAGTCACACACCAGTCGGCCATCCGTAAGCTCGACTTATGCTGATCGCCATTTATCAGCGAAAGAAATAATAACATTTATCTTATTGATGACCCCGCCAGTATCTTCAATCAAATATACCTCTATCAGAAGTGGTCGCCAGTGATTCGGGGTATAAACAGTCCAGAAGTTTACTGCGATGTCAATTCAGCTGGATTTACAGTGTTGTCAGTACTGACTTTTATGCACAAGTTTTTCAAGTCAAGAATGGCAGTGTTCCAGTCTTCCTTCTCGTGCGCCAACTTAGGATTTCAGCACCCGATGTCAGGAATTTCATTCGAAAGCCGCTATCACTTTGGAGTTCCAGTACCGATCACCATTGGATTTATTCAGACTGTGTGATACCTGATTTACATCAATGTTGTTGCTGCGGAGGCTGAGACTTTTTCCTTTTGAAGATAAATGGTTTGTTTGTTTGTAAACTGTACCACTGTTCGGTGTAACATTGAGCCTTCCTCAGAGCATAATCTATTTATTCTTTCACGTGTCATATATTATATGTTTCATTTTTATGTGGGCGGTTGGAGCGTTGACTTATGAAGGGAATATCCCAGGTCACACAGGGCCTTCATGAACGTTCTTTAGGGTCGAGATTGTGAGTTTTAATTGAGCGGTAAATCCGGTTCAAGGCTAAAAACCTTGCCGAGGTTCAGACCGTTACTTGTCCCTCATGACAGTTTTTTTTCCTTACGCCCGCTAATACTCGAGGCGAAATCTCAGGTTATTTTTAATGTCTAACCTGACATTGATTTTTACGTAAGTATCCTATTTTCTTGTACAGAGACAAGTGTCCCTCGCCATTCAAGCAGATAGTCGCCGTTTTCGGAGGTACCCATTAGAGCTGGGTCGGCTCAGGAGCCGCCAGTCCCTGGTCGACGACACTTCTTCAAATGTCCTCGCCAGGTCTCGAGTTAATCCAGTCCAAATCCCGGTCGACGAAAAATCCTCAAATGCCGTCGCCCGGGTTTGATCCTGTATCACCCGGTCGCCAGAGCGGTGTTGTAACCACTACGCTAGCGCGGCTCCCCCTCATGACAGTAATTGTTTAGGTGTGACGAAACATCACAGTGTTGTTGTCATTATATTTTTTCTCTGTATTTTAGTTTTTGATTAATTTGTTTGTGAGTGTCTTCTTCCTGTTACTATCTTTGAATTATATACAACTTTTTCGTTTATACACTGTATTGTCGCTTGTATTGGCTTACTTTTTGCAGTGTCATTGCACTCTTTGCAATATTTGTTTCTTTGGTTTTGCTTTCAGGTTTAGTTGATTCTACGAACGTGGTCAATTGTGCTTTATATCTTATCTTTGTCACTTTTGTTTGTACTATCTATTTTGTCATGCACTGTCAATATTATGATGCATCATATATATATATATATATATATATATATATATATATATATATATATATATAGGTAATTAATAATATTATTAGTAGTTTAAATGGTAATTGTACAAGTTCTTAAGCAAGGACTTGTCACCCACGAAGTTGGGATAGAGTGAGTGTCTCCTGGATATTTACATTACTTACATATCTTGTAAAACACAGCATAATGGCTAGTTTGGATTATTTCATTACACAAGGGAAATCCCTTGGTATGACTACGGAGAGATTAGAAGAATTCGCACTTGGCGAATATGCCAAGGCGCAGAAGTCAGAAGAAAAGAAACAGAAATTGGAGGCTGAAAAACAGAAATTAGAAGCTGAAGATAGAAGATTGCAAATGCAGGCAGAAGTGAGAAAACTTCAGTTGGAAAATGAAAAACATAAATTAGAGGCTGAAGAGAGAAAAATTCAACAGCAAATGAAAATGGAAAAACAGAAATTAGAGGCGGAAGAGAGAAAAATTCAACAGCAAATGCAAATGGAGGAGAAGAAGCTACAGATGCAAGCTGAAGAAAACGGTAGACTCCATGAGCAAAAGTTGTTAGCTATGGAGCTAGAGAAAATGAAGATAGTGAATGTGATTAATACACAGAGAGCGACGGACAATCAAACAACTTCTAATAAGGCAAATACTAATTCTTATAAAATCAGATTGCCTCCTTTCAACTCTGCCTATGACGATAGTTCATTCTATCTGAATAGATTTGAACTTTCATGCGAATCTCATAAGATAGACAAGTCGGAATATTGTGCACGACTTATGGAAATACTTAAGGGTGAAGCTATGAATACAATAAGTATGTTGGAGGGCCCTGACCAGAATAACTATGATGTTGTCAGAGCGGTCTTGTTAAAAGAAATACCAACTGGATGAAGACGGTTATCGCGTACTCTTTAAGTCTTTATTGCCAGAGACAGAGAAAGATTTTTCAGACTTTATAGCAAATATTCGCCTTACCTTTTCACGTTGGCTGGAATTTTCAAAAACTGAACTGATACAGAGTAAATATTAGCAAGGGGAGGTGATCTTGAAAATGTTAAGCGAATAGATTCGATTACGGGTTACGTTGCTTGGTTAAGCTGATGTTAAGTTAAAAATGTATTAGGGGAATTCCCTCGTGTGATCGAGAAGTTTCCAAGTGGCGAACACTGGTCAGTTCAAATCGCGGAGATGTTTTTTTCTCTGAACTGTCTTGAGCTGTGAGTAAGATCGTGTGACTAGCCCATTCAATTATCGAAGCTGAGTTGTGTTTTTTAAACAACCGAGTCTCGTGTCTTTTTTGGGGGGTCTAGTGTGTGAACTAGGGGCATTCTGTTTTGGGTACCGACGGGAGAGGTCGGTCCTACAGTGTGTGTTTCGAGTATGCCTGCGCAGTGCAAAAGTTATAAAGGCCATTTTTTGTGTAGGCCTATAATTTCTGAGTTTATTGGAGAATTGTGTTTGTGAGTATTTTTGAAGAGGTAAGGATCCAGGACATATGTTTGAATATATAAATGTCAAGATGAGTGAAGGCGAGATTACTGCAGATTGCCAGGGAGTGCAGTCTTGCGAGAAATTGCCGAAAGTATTCACCATTGATGTAGTTAGCACGGCGAGGATGATGTCCATTTGCTAACCGGATCTATATGATATCTGAGAGGCCATCGTTATTATTGAGAGGATCCACATCTACATTAAAGCGCCAAGGTTGAGAGCGTCTTTGATGGGGCATAGTTGAGGAATTTGTTGTTGATAGCACGGTGAGGACAACCGTTTGCTGGGAAAAAGGATCCATTGTCTATTTATTATAATGCTGATGTTGGAAGCATCGTTGATGAGGCCATTTATTATTTACATTAGAGCGCCAATGTTGAGAGCGTCTTTGATGAGGCATATTTGAGGAATTCATTATATTAGCACGGGGATGCCGACCGTTGCTGAGAGGATCCAGTAGTAATATTATATAGCGCTAATGATTCTGAGAAGTGGAGATGTGACTGGAGTACTGTATTGTTGTATTACTATGATTTGTATTTTGTTTATGACTATAACTGTGTATCCTGTATTAACGTAACGTGTTGTGGTGTATTAAACGTTATTAACTATCATCAGTCGTTACACCATTCCATGCCTCTGATGTGTGTATCTGTGGCGTGGGAATGTACCCACGCTCACTCACTACAACATTTAACATGGTAGGAGAACAGTAGGCGTGACAGTGATAACGCATGACCATTAAAGAAACACCCATCACCATTTATTCAATCTCCAAGACCAGTCATCAGTTATAATATTTAATAAAACCCATTTGTAACTCTCATTACGGTTACAGTGGTGGGCCAGTTTATTTAACGGAATAAACCCACGGAGTTCGCGTGATAGGAAAGCCTTGTGTAGGCGTGGCTTATGTATCCTCACATTGTGTCATGGTCCTCGACCTAGTTGGTTAACTGTGTCCAACACGGTAGAATATAACAGTGGGAAGTTGACAGTTTTTGGTAGACAGTCAAGTTTAACTAAATGTGAAGTGTTTTGAAGAGTGGTTTGCAGATTATCTCTAGTCAACAGTTACAGAGGATGCTGTGCTGCGTTTCCTGTATGCTGTACGTGCTGATGCTGTGTTGAGCGCATTCTACACTTTTGCAAGAACCTGAAGAGAAGAAAATCTAGTTTGTGTACCTTTCTGCGCTGGAACGGTTTTATCTGCAGAACTTTGTGATATCTGGTGTGTCGGCGGAAGGGACAGAAGTATTATTAAGATAAGTGATTTTGTTCTGTGTAGATTGTGCCACTTTTCTGCATTTCAGCAAGTCTGCCTATACTATCCATCACTTATTCTGTTGATAATTGTCGTTGTGCTGTCGATAATTATATCGATTTATTGTACAATATGTTGATGCATAGGTAGTGTATGCCATATATAGGTACTATAACAGAAGTTGGTGTACATTAATTAAGAAATAATTGCAATTTCTTAAAAAGATAATTGGCTTGTGGAGGTGAAAGTTTAATTAATACATATATAGTTGTCTAAGTAAGTAAGTAACTATGGACTATTATACAGATCTTGATGAAAAAAAATACCGTGAACTATTAGGATTTGGAGACCGTGAGCTGACTGAGTCTGAAATAAATAGATTGATATATGCAAAGCTAATTCATGAAGCTGATGAGAGGTATGAGAAAAGGATGCTAGAAGAGAAGAAGCAATTGGATATAAAACAGAGCACCCTACAGCAAAGGGAAAATTTCATAGAATGTACTGCTGAAGTAAGTGAGTTACATGAAAAAGTCTCTAAACTTACAGATGATTTAGGCAAATCAAACTCAGAACTTGCTAGTACTCAAACAGCATTGAGTGTAGCATTGTGTAAGATCAAAGAGTTAGAAACTCAGGTTAAAGATAACGATAGTGAAGTTAGAAATCTAACTCAGGAACTTCAAGAAAGGAGAGAAATATATGACAAATTGAAACTTGAGACTGATGAACATAATAGGACGTATACAGAAACGATCCTTGATTTATTAGATGATATTGCAAATCTCGGTGGCGAACATGAAGAGAAAAAGATTCATGAGCTTAATAAGAGCAGTGATGATATTAAGATTGAGTCACTACAATTAGAGTTGACTCATTTGAGAGCAAATAAAGAACAGGACGAGAAAAAGATATTAGTAAAGTTAACGGCTGAGCAAGAGAAGGTCGCTAAGATTAAAAATTTGCTAGCAGAGGAAAGCTGCAAGGTTTTAAGAGTTGAGAGGTTAAACAAGAAATTAAGTGCAGAGATTGCACTTAGAGATATTCAAATTTCAGAAGCCAGAGTGAGATTGGATGGTCTACTTGACATTCTCTTAAAGAAAAAAAGGTGGTCTTCTGTCAATGTTAGTGAAAGAGATAAAGCAAAAAGACAGTCCTATACACTTTTTGCGGCAAGAATGGTGGACAGAAATCTTTCCGAGGGAAATATAACTTTCAACGCAATACCAATGAATCTAGCGATATTGGTTCCTGGCGGCAAGCTAGCAAAGGAAAATCTACAGTATTAGATAACCCTGTAGATAACAAAAGAAACAATAATAAATTTCAATTTATGTTGTTAAAAACAAACAAGGTATTAAGTGGGAACCCTGATGGCTTGATAGCAGGGAAGAAAAATAGCACTCCTTATTCCAGGAGGGAAACATATTTTGTGAAAAACAATAAAGATATGGTTAAATCTTTCGGTCACACCCAGTCAAGTAAGTGTGACCCAGTTCTTAAACACACTGCCACAGGCAAAGATAAAAACAGTTTTGATGGGAGAAATAACTCTGAGGTTAAAATGTACCAAGGGAGTTCTTCATATAGTAGTGTTTCTTTGCTTGAAAACAAGAAACAATTTGACAGATCACAACATCGTGATTCTAAGAGTATTAGAAATTATAGTGGAAATAATTATGTGAAAGTTTGTCAATCTGGTAATAAATTTGTTGATAAAAAGCCATTTCTATCTAGTAGATATTTTTATCCAAGAGGAAATGCTAATTGTAATTATGCTAACTGGAATGTAAAACAGTACAACTGTGTTAATAGAACAAATAACAATGTTCTTAACAGCAATTATAGAAATTGTAACCAGGTTAGCTGTACTCCACATGAGAGCAAGGTTGTTAACAAGCAAAGTAATAACACTGTTGATTGTCACACTAGTGATGTCGAAAGGTCATCTCGTTCTTGTGAACGTAGTAATTTTTTTCAGCCTACAACAAGGATGAACTTTCGTTACGGTCAAGTGGTCGCTAAGCCTTCTATAATGTTTACATCTGTAACCGCGTATACCGTAAGTTTTCAGATACAGGCTATATTAACATATAAAATAAATTTTTATAGAAACAGAAGATTTAAAAAGTCTTGGCGCAGATGTTTAATTAAACCAGGTTAGCTTCGAAAAGCCACGCATTATTTTAGGCTAAGCTTCGCTTCGTAACGCCAAGCATTGGTCACGTGATTTCCCACCAATGGTTAGGCTGAGTCTTTTTTTCCCCGGAATGAACAAGAGACGAAGCCATTTTTTTAGTCAGTAATGAATTTAGAGCGGTGGAGACAAGACGTAATTCTCTTTGCTCAGTGATATTCTATAGAGGAGATTGACTTCGCACAATTAAAGCAACTGTGTAACTTCGAAACGTAGAATAATTTGTTTGTGAATTCATGAAAACTGTAAGTAGTGCTAAGAATTGCATGCAATAACTGTTAGAGCCCACAGTCATAACTGAAACGGTGCTACGCTCGAAAACTGGGTAAAGAATTGTAAACCCAGGCATATATCTGAACCTTTTACCAAGAATGAAGGTCCTTAAGCTGAGAGAAGGTCAAACTAAGGAATACTAATGAATAAGAGAAAGTTTGGCTCTTCATTGAAATGAAGAGATAAGAAAAACGTGAAATCTAGACCACATTAACAAATAAACGAAGGAACACTAGAAGGATAGAGGAGCCACGCCATGTTTTAGCAACTTGAAAAGATTACGAGATGCAATAAGGAATATTGCATCATTAAAATAATGCATTGACTTTTTATGCTTGTTTATTAAATGTCAACATGCTATTATGCAAATTTGGTGTGGTTACCATTTGACTTAACCCAGTTCTTGTTGGAAATTGAATAAACATTTGTTTCATTGAACACAAATGCTGTTGACGAATCATATATTTGCAGTTAGCCATCATACCAATTATTAAAGGATCATGCCAACGCTAATCGTTGCAGGTGCAACACAAATAATAACCATATGCTCCAAAAATAAAACATCATAGAGGATTGTCCCCGAACCTGGTAAATTCCTGTAAGTCTGTAGAGAGAAATCATCACCTCTAGCAGGCTAGCTAGTAATCAAAATCTAATACTCTCGAGTTAAACAGCAACTCCCACTACCCTGCCCGGCCACACATCTTTAAGGAGGACTTGTTGAGGTGTGTTAAAAGGGGCCAAGACTCTACTCCACCTCAAGGGATAGGTAAACGTGAAAGTTGATTTTCCGTTTTTCCTTATTAAATCTAACAGATGATTAATAGAAATTTTCATTTGTATTGTCTCGTAGCGTGCGACGTTGTGATGAGTTGGCGCACTTGTTGACATTATTCGTGAAGAATGTGGATTATTTATCAAGCAGAAACTATTAGCGTCTCGCTATACATCTGACGAGTCACTTTTTGGAGGATCAAGAATTATTGACAGATTGTCGGGATATTTTTTTTACAGTTGATTTATTTTTAGAATAGTTCATGTTATTGTATTCTGTGGATAATATATTATATGATGTTGTATTAAAATATTGGTAATTTCTTTGAAACATTATGATGTTCATTTTGACGCATCATTTGATTGCTAAATATATATTTTTGTGTGGAACATATATGACTGTTTCGAATGTACCAGTCCAATTTATTTTTTATGCAATTGTATATAATTCTGTTTTGATTGTGTGTAACATATGTGTTGGTAATAATTTGTGTGCAATTTTTGATAAATGCAGTGAGCGGCGTCAAACCTGTGCTCATTTTTCTGTATATTTTTCGGGTTGTAGCTGTAATTGTTAGGATAATTATATGAATTTATTGTTATGTTGTGTAATATAATTTTGTAGAATTATCTTTCATGTATCAGAAATGATTGTGTATTTAAATTGTTAGAAACATTGATCTTGTCAGAACATAGTACTTAGTATTTAAATAATAAGATTTTTTCAACATTTTTGCAACAAATTAATTTGATAAATATTTTTTATAAAAACTTTGAAGATATTTTTATAGGATCTTTTTCATATCTTATTGTACCATTAAATTTTAGATTTATTTATACTATATATATAGGCTGAGTAAGATATACATTTACAGTTAAATAACAATGAAGCTCAACGCTATTGTTAGTCAGAATTAACTTATAAATTAAATTCAACTTTTTTGTAAAATTGATAGACACATCTGATACTTTTGTTTGTTAAAGATGGACAAATTGTTGTAACATTATGTTATGTTTGTATGTTGGAAAGTTGATATACAGATGACATCGTATTTTTCTTAGGTGTTTTTTGGTGATGTATTTTTTGGAAAAAAAACTTACATGTTTTTATTTAAGTGTTTGTCTAGAGATAAGATATTTTATACTTCTCTCATTTTGTTAAAAGTTAATTTCATTGTTAGTTTATTAGTTATGACTTAGAATTACTTAAATAATAGTTTTGTTTTTTGATAACTTATCGTTCTGAAATATTTTTGTATGGTAATTTTTGAAAAAAAAATTGTTTTTTGGCATTGTAAATTATTTTTGTGTGCCCTATGATTGAAAGGGATATTACTTCTTTGGAAGTTTGTCTTATTTGATATTATGATGTATTTTTATTATTTAGCGGTTGATTGTGCGTTAGGTCAAAACTTAGTTATCGCAAATGCTATTATTTGTTTGTGTAAGGTTTATAATTTATTTTCAGTTAAGTATAATTTTTGTAATTTAGTTAAATTACTTATTAGACTTTGGTTAGTTATGAATTATTCGTTTTGTGCTGTTAGTATGGATATACTTTGACATTTTGTTTTGTGCCTTGTAATCATGATTGTATTTAATTTTTTGTAAGATATTGTCTGATCTAAACATCTATTACTTGTATTGTAATTGACTTTCTATGCGTTCATACCTTTGCTTTCCATTCGTCTTTGTTGACTATCCTTCATTTCATTCTATCTTTTTGTCGTCTTTTCGATATGTGTTCATATCTTGTTTATACTTTCGTATCACATCTTCGTTTCTCTTCATTCTATTTGTATACTTCATCTTCTTTCGATACTTATACTTTCATTCGTTGTATTCTTGAGTTAATTATATAACTTAGTATAATGTAACTGTATTTTGATAAATTTGTATTTATTTTTCATGAAATCGTTTTACTTATTGATTATTATGTGGTATTGTTAATTGTTTCTCATTTTCCGATTTCTTACTTTCCTTTACTAGAGATCATTCTTCTGTTGTTTGATCTTGTTCTTTCACTTTCTATTGGTTGTTACTTGTACTAAATGTACTTAGCTTAGTGTTCTATTAAGATTAATTTTGGTATGATTGTATTATGATTGATGCTTTTGTTGTAATTTACATCGGTAACATTCATTGGGATATTTGATTGATTATGTTTGATGTTTTAGTTGTAATATTACATTTATTGCTGATATTTCAGGTGGATGTACATTTTTTGATAGGTACATTTTTTGTTAGATACATATTTGGTAGCCATATAATATAATTTCATTTATCTTTAAATTTTTGGGACTTAAATTTTCAACCAAAAAATGATAAATCATTTTTTTTCCCGGGCGGTGTGGCAACTGATACAGAGTAAATATTAGCAAGGGGAGGTGATCTTGAAAATGTTAAGCGAATAGATTCGATTACGGGTTACGTTGCTTGGTTAAGCTGATGTTAAGTTAAAAATGTATTAGGGGAATTCCCTCGTGTGATCGAGAAGTTTCCAAGTGGCGAACACTGGTCAGTTCAAATCGCGGAGATGTTTTTTTCTCTGAACTGTCTTGAGCTGTGAGTAAGCTCGTGTGACTAGCCCATGCAATTATCGAGACTGAGTTGTGTTTTTTAAACAACCGAGTCTCGTGTCTTTTTTGGGGGGTCTAGTGTGTGAACTAGGGGCATTCTGTTTTGGGTACCGACGGGAGAGGTCGGTCCTACAGTGTGTGTTTCGAGTATGCCTGCGCAGTGCAAAAGTTATAAAGGCCATTTTTTGTGTAGGCCTTTAATTTCTGAGTTTATTGGAGAATTGTGTTTGTGAGTATTTTTGAAGAGGTAAGGATCCAGGACATATGTTTGAATATATAAATGTCAAGATGAGTGAAGGCGAGATTACTGCAGATTGCCAGGGAGTGCAGTCTTGCGAGAAATTGCCGAAAGTATTCACCATTGATGTAGTTAGCACGGCGAGGATGATGTCCATTTGCTAACCGGATCTATATGATATCTGAGAGGCCATCGTTATTATTGAGAGGATCCACATCTACATTAAAGCGCCAAGGTTGAGAGCGTCTTTGATGGGGCATAGTTGAGGAATTTGTTGTTGATAGCACGGTGAGGACAACCGTTTGCTGGGAAAAAGGATCCATTGTCTATTTATTATAATGCTGATGTTGGAAGCATCGTTGATGAGGCCATTTATTATTTACATTAGAGCGCCAATGTTGAGAGCGTCTTTGATGAGGCATATTTGAGGAATTCATTATATTAGCACGGGGATGCCGACCGTTGCTGAGAGGATCCAGTAGTAATATTATATAGCGCTAATGATTCTGAGAAGTGGAGATGTGACTGGAGTACTGTATTGTTGTATTACTATGACTTGTATTTTGTTTATGATTATAACTGTGTATCCTGTATTAACGTAACGTGTTGTGGTGTATTAAACGTTATTAACTATCATCAGTCGTTACACCATTCCATGCCTCTGATGTGTGTATCTGTGGCGTGTGAATGTACTAACGCTCACTCACTACAACATTTAACACGGTAGGAGAACAGTAGGCGTGACAGTGATAACGCATGACCATTAAAGAAACACCCATCACCATTTATTCAATCTCCAAGACCAGTCAGATAATAATAATAAATAATAACCCCATCTGTAACAAATTAAGATCTTTACATGAACATACATATGAAGCCCTCATGGACTTATTGCTTCGTGACAAAGTCATGTCGTCTGTAAACACTTCTTTCTTTTTTACATGAGCGAAAACCTACAAACTTGAAAGATATGGAACAATACTGCCGCCAATACGTCACTGCACACCCAAATGTGACTGTTAGCCACTCTGAGGTCAGAGAAGGTTTACCTGTGGCTTCAGCAATACCATATGGTCCTAATTTGCGCCGTAGATCTCTAAGTGCTGAGCGCAATATTGGTAGGAGAGATAATCTTGATTTTGGACAGTACCAAGGGGGTCCATCACGTAGTAATTCTCCTTCTTCAAGGAACTGGAGACAATTTAATGGTCCCCAACATTTTGGTTCCAACAATTATGGAAATTTTGGAAGGGGTAACTACAATAGAGATTATCAACCTTACAATAATTTTTCTCGAAGACAACAAAATCCATCGAATAGATATTTTGATCAAAGGGGAAATAGTTATCGCGACAATGCTAACTGGGGTTCAAATCAGAACAATAGTTTCAATAGAGGAAATAGCAATGGTTCCAATAGAGATAATAGTCGCGATAGATCGCGATATGACAGTAGATCTCCAAACAATAGATCGCATCGCCATGCTAACTCTGCTCAACAAGAGCCCCAGTTTATTAATGATCAAGGTAACAATGATAATAGTGTCGCTAATGCTACTGCTTGCTCTGCTTTTGATTTCGAGAGAGCATCTCAGTGCCCGGAGTGCACAACTTTGTTCCAACCTACAGCTAGAACTACCTTGAGTTGCGGTCATCCTCTTCCGACTGATCTTCCTGCCTTGTCTGCACACGACGGAAGAAGGTCTCTTACTCTACATAAAGGATTTGTAAATAATAATCCAGTCTCAGTTCTCTTTGATTCTGGATGCACGACTGTTGAGATTAGACAGTCTCTAGTCCATCCATCTTGCGCTACAGGTAATATGGTAAAATGTGTGACCTTCGGTGGGACAGATGAGACTTTTCCGACTGCCATAGTCCACATAGTCACACCATTTCTTACTGGTTATATACACGCACGTATGCTCAGAGCACCAGTCGCCGACCTTACTGTCTGACAGATACATGGAATAAAGGTGTGTACGCCTGTACAGATTGCTGCTTGGGAACGGCAACATAATCTTACTGCCGCCATTATGCCAAAATCTTATCACCAGGTACATTCTGCTAATTTTGAGCAATCTTGCAGTATTGATGATACTATTGTTCATCATGCTAATTTTAGTGCTTCTTGTAACCCAGTTCGACATACCTCAGTACGTCGTTGTTCTAACTCTGATTCTTCTTTAACTACTATTATGGAAGAAGATCCTTTGATTTTGTCTGACACACATACTAACTTTAGCGCTACGACTGAATCTACATCCAGTCACGTTGAATGCAACTTCTTTGCTGCAATGATTAGCGTTTTCTTTGCTACATGTACGAAGTTAGTTGTTGGTACATATATGTACCTTATGAGTTTCTTTAGCTTTCTTGCTGGACCGGTTAGCTCGGTATCTTCGTCTTTTACGACTTTTGTCGCACTCACTGCGCTCCTTTTAAACCTCGACGTAGGTCCAAGTTTACTACTGTATGCTTTTATATCTTTATTATATCTTCCTTACTTTTTTCTTTGCCCAGTACACAGGCCATGACTTCAGTTCAGCCTTTAAGGTATACGCCTTGGTCTACTGCATTGCCTTTGTCTTGCCCAAAACTCAGATTGTCAGCCACCATGAATCTCTTAGTCATCATTACCATCTTCTACATTTGCCTTTTGACATGGGTATCATGTGTATACTCACGACTTTTCCATACATCATTGCACACTGCTATGTTTCTCGAACACTTATATCGCCCTATACAATTAATGATTCCAGTTTAGACTGTGCTACTTTCTCTGTTACCCTTTTTTGTGTAACGGAGGAAGGTTTAATTAACATCGTACAGGGGTCGGAAGTTTACACGGCCACATTTGATAGGTTTAATGTAAAATTGACTGTTTTATGTCATAAAATCCTTCCTTTACCAAACAAAGATTTCCATTTGTGTTTTTTCACAGCCACGGCTTTGCGATGAGAGCCAAAGCTGCTATAGTGATTTATCGCTAGATTTGCTGTTCCAGTGAAGCCTGTCGGCAGTTTGACGCCACTCTAGATGTTTTTGTATCTGCGTGCTCACAGGATGTTCCTACAGAGTTTTCCTTAGTATATGCCTTCTTGAGGATAGTAGATAATATTGTATATTAGAATAGTATAGTATATTAGATAGTATTGTACTAGGATATGATATAACTTTTTTATGATAGTATGTTAGTTGTAGCAAATGTAATTTTTGCTGGGGAGGTTAAGATGTTATACGTAACAAGAAAGATAGTTGTGTCTGTGGTAACTGTGTGAGGTCAAGCACATGTAGGTCCCTGACTATAAAAAGAATGATGATGATGATATATTTGATCAGGGAACTTAACGCTACCTCCCTAGATCTCACACAGTCCGTATTTTGATTCTAGTAGCTGTTGTATGATATCTCTAGTGTCTAGGGGTGAAATGAAGATGATGGTACATCAACACAATACACTTTAACTCACTAAAGAAATTGAATAAAAGTTTTTTTTTTAAAAATTGAATGTATTTTTCTTTATACAGTTTAATCTGCCTGTCCCGCCAGCTTCTTTTGGACAGGTCTTTGAAAATGAAGAAATATATTTACATATAATGCTTTAACTAAAACTATGGACTCTTGGTCCTATGAATATATGTTAATATAGAGTTCCTCTAGGTGTATTCACAGTCTAAAACTTTAATAGTTGCTAGTGATTGTCATTTGTTATGAGGAGCTGTTATTTTCTTCATGCCCCATATAATTTAATGTTATTTTGATAGGAACTAGTTTCTTATGATGAAATGTCAGATGTCCCAGCTAATAACATGTCACCTGGGATTCTTCGTAGGTCGAATATAAGTAGGTATATCAATGTAGAGACAATGTAGATCAGCACCCACACGTAAGCTCCTTCAGGCTATCAGCTGACAGCTTAAACTTTATAATGGAGACTTTACACCCACTCATCAGGTTTCCTGTCACCGGATGGTAACAGGAAATAAAAACTCTGCAATAAAAAGACACCCTGGCCTTTTCATACCTGATTACAACTTCTTATCCCTATATATACATGACGGTATGGGGTCAGCCTCTTATGCATTCATGTGCATCAGCCCCTAATTTATGACTCACACCCTTCTGTGACCACACCACAGGTCCCTATGGCAGATAAGCCACTGTACTTTTACATAGTTTGCTTCAATGCAATAACGTGGAGTAACCACATCTCCTTTTATATGATTTTTTTTTCTTTTCTTTTCTAACTTATAAATGCTCTAGGCATGTTGAAAAGTGTTCATAGAACACAGAGGCGTCCTAACATTTCCAATACAAAATATTAATACAAAATAATAATAATATGCAACAGTCAAATACAGTTCAATGTGAGGACTCAATAATGTTTGCTTCCGGCATGTCCTTCACTTTTCCACAGCAGTATCTGACTGTTTCAGTTTTAATCAAGCATGTAAATACATAAAGCATTCTTACCACTAGTTCAAAGAAATATGTCACAAATAACGTTGACTGGCAAAGAATATGGCCTCAGTTTTGCTCTGCCCCGTCCAGATAGTGAATTAGTAGTTAATTTTACAAGTTATCACCTCTGATCTCAACGTAGTTGTTTGAATAAAATTTTCTAGTAAAATGGCCACGAGATGACTATGCCTCTTGCCAATATCTATTAGAGCCGACCAATGAAAGCAGGCACTACTACAACCTTTTGAATTTAGTTTGAAAAAACAAAACAATTCCAAACAAACTGTGTGCCTCGTAGTCCATTGGTCAGTCTGCGGTAGTTATGCCAATAGAAAAAGATGTTTCGTTTTAGTTACATTTTTCCTATCTCTCCCCTTTTACACTTATACCAACCAATAACATTTGAATTGCTACAATGCCTCTTTTTTTAAACTAGCGTCCCCAATAACGTTGTGTGTAACGAGCAAGAACAACAGTCTGTACGGTCAAGCGTTCGTAGACATTTAGTATTTTCTCAATAACTTGGCTAATACTTGGACTACCATATTTTTTAAAACATATTTTTGCTCAGGCGACTCTAAGCTATACTACCATATGATTTTTATGGTCAGTTTCAGTATGGTTTAGATTTTCAATTTTGTCACCGTCAATCGTCAAATATAAATTTTACACAAGAGTCGGCCATCTCCCCCTGTCTCTAACATTTTCCTCACTATTCAATTAAACCAACTAGTTTGAGTGACGTCAGAATATTACCGCTAGGAGGAACTGGAAAACTATCTGTGTGTTTGCCTCTGCTGGCTTTGCCCACAGCGTGTATATATATATATATATTAAAGAGACCACGTGCAGAGCGAAGAGGGGTTTTTCAAAACTTTGGTAGTGTTTTGCGTTAATTATTACAATCGCCTCATTCTTACTACTGAGAACTGTCCGAATTATTACAAATGTTAGTGTTAAAGTTAACATATTACGTTAATTCAACCGCCAGTTTTGGTCTCACAGTTCTGCCAAGTCGTTAATTACAAGCTTTTCCCCCGTTTCGTGCAGCAGATCGGCGAGATGTTAAAATGTTTATTCTACGTTTTCGAAACCGAAACTAAAAGCGCGTTAGATTTTTACGGCGGGTCATTTTCTTAGCATTCCCACTGCATAAAAGGCATCGCCCTACTGGCGTTGAAGATAAAACCAGTCAGACACCTGAGGGCTGGTGTATTTATTCATCATAGGACTAAAATCTTACTGAAATAAGCGAGTATCTCACAGATTTCGCTGCATTGGTTCATCTTTGTGCACCGTTTCATTGCCATATTTTTTTTTATATATGACTGTGTTCTGATGTTGTTCTTATGATACTGTGTTTTGATAAACGTTGAGCATATGACAATTGTAATGATGATACTATTTCTACTTAACTTATCATTACAATACTTTTCGGTATTGTACATTTTTGTTGGGAAAAGAAAATGAAAAAAAAGACATTTTTTCTGACATTGTGATGTATTTTTTCTTTGCCCAGCGCTTGATTGTGCGCTAGGGGTAACTATGTATAGTGATATTAGTACATTGGAAAATGTTTTTTCTGAGGTTGTGATGTATTTTTTATTTGCCCAGCGCTCGGGTGTACGCTAGGGGTAACTACGCATAGCGGTATTGTTAATTGATGTCTTTATTTTAAGTTCATCATTGGTACTTTATAAGTTTATTAACTTGGTTATCAAGCACATTATACTATTTTATATGGTAACTAGTTATTTGTTTTTGGTATAGATATGCATTGGTTAACTTATTGTTTACTGTGATATATCATTGTTTTTGTCTATGCTGATTGCATTGCTTTCTTTCATTGCTGCTCATTCTTCTTGTACTTCATCTGGTATTTTCACTTTTCACATATGATTGCATAGCTAGTCTATACTTGATACTCCATATATCTTTGAATTTGTTGATCTTCATATGCTTATCTCATTATATATCCAATACAAACAAAATCTCATCATCTTTCTATACTTCATTTTACTGTACACTTACTTTTATCACTCTTTTGTTTTTGTTTTTTTAACATGACTTAACATAGGATAATCCTTATGGGTAGATAATATGATTGCATCGACCTCTATTTTTTTTTTGTTTGATGTAATTTTTTCAAAAAAAAAAATAAATGATTATATCATTTTTTTCCCCGGGTGTCGGTGTAGTCTGTTAAGTCATGTTTTATTAAGGGGAGTTAAGTGTTAAAAGACTTGTATGTACAGATCGGAATTTTTGTAAACACGCTAGTACACACACTCTGTGTGATGAGAGATTTTTCTTAGTTGGGAGCTGTATGCTCAGTAATTTTTGAAGACAGCTCTTTTGTCTAGCTGTTAGTTTTTTTTTTTTTAAAAATAGGATTAAGAGAAACTGTCGAACGTTCTTTGAATTAGTTTTGAGGGGGAAAGGCGGATGAATTCTGCTCACATCTCGAGCTGCGAGTTTGCGCTTGATTTTTGAATTGGATACTGAGCTGTTTTAAGCAGGGGATTTTTCGTGACAGTTTTTGGCTGGCAGAGCTTGGAAATGGACGCTTTACCATTTTTGTTAGTGTGTCCCAGCATATATTCTTTTTGTGGAAGAAATATTTAATAGTTGAAGAATGTACTTTATTGAGGATATTATGAGGCCACGGATTATACAGGCCATTATTCCATATGCATAATCCTGTAATGGATTGTGTTGCAGATAGATAGTGTGTTGAAGAGAATGTTGTTTTTCTCCCAGGGAACTTGTTATGAAAAGCCACGAACCTCGTTGGCTTGTTAATACATTGTATTCATATGGATTCAAAGTCATGGACTATTGAGAACTGGAATGATATTTTTGCGGTACTATTAATAGATGAAATATGTGCTGCTATGTCTTGCAGCCTATCCACCTATTTGCTGATTCATGTTTCCTGATAGATATTCTGTGCTTAATGCCCATTATTTGCTGTGGTGGTTTAAGCAACCGTTGTTATAGATTTACTTACATGTTGCTTCATGAGTATGCTGTGAATTGTCTTGCTATGATGTCTACGTGACTGTGGCGTAATAAACTGTATAACGTTGCCAGGTCTTACAACAATTCCTGACTTCCCCGTTGCTGTGGTGTGAGTGACTTATCATAGACACACTAAAAAGAACTGTTGTTAAATGTTATATCTGTATGGCACCACGCTCAAATTCCCCGCTCCTAAACTAACTATTGTATTTTAAATTTATAAATAACTACAATATTTGAAATTTGTCTGAGGGGCAAAGTCCATTTACCGCTAAAAATTTAACTAGAGAATTTGAATTTTTCTACTACCACCCGTTTAAAGTTACTACCCCCAAAAAAACACACCCATCCTAATATTTATCCAAGGACGTAGACAAATTAACAACCAATCAAATTGGTACCTCGTTTTTGGTAGAGACAAGAAATCTTGGTTGTATTGGCAAAAATGACGATTCTCTATTTTTGACAAAAATTAAATAATTTATTTCTCAATAACTAAAGGGAGTTAGAAAGAAAGGGATATCTTGAATTATAGCGCTGATATTGATTAATATAATAACGTAAAGATTCCAACTTATTAAAATTATCTTGACCTAGAAAAATTTAATTTACTGATATTTTAAATCAGGTTAGAACTACAATTAATTACAAAAAAATTACCCAGATGAAACTGTTAAGGAATAAACAAAGGAAAAGTACATATAACAATAGAGGTTAGTTGACCGTGTAATTATCACTTTTAATATTGGAAATCGGTCCATAAATAACGGAGATATAAAATACACAATGATAATCAGACGAACAAACACTTACGATTGCTCAAAGTTTATAGTCCAAAAATAGTTAAAATTTTGACTCGCTTTTGATTGGTTAGAGGGTAGGGTAATAAAAATTAACACCTCCTTGTAAGATCAGGCCATTTGAATTTGAAAGCCATCGCAAGTTGAGATCAGCGGGAAAGCCTTGTGACCAAGCTTTCAGCGTCTGGACAAGAAAAGCAGTCAGAAAAACCTATTTACTGCTAGTCAACTTTGTGCATGTGTTATTATTATTCTTAACTTGAGGGTTGTATTACCAGTAAAAAAGTACTACAGACAACATGGAGAAGACAGAAATTGTGGGCAGTGAAGGCTCCTAATATACTTTGAGCTACAGGTCATATCTTCATCCAGAAAGCAGCAACATCTGAGTGACAATTTACTTAGTCTGGAGCCCATAGCATCAGAAAGGATTAATAGCTAAGTCCCTCAATACGGGCACATGACAGTTCCTCTCAATTTAAACCACCACAACAAAACGAAATTCCTGGGGAATGATGAAGAAAACAAACCCTCAAATAACTGACTATTGTAATATCAAGCATTGAAAATCAGACAGTAGGGTACTCATTCTAGTGACAATTTTATTTTGTTACACTTCATGGACAGAGTTCCATCTTATTTATTTAAAAACTGTAAATAAACATTATATGATTTTGACAAGTCATGTTCCAAAAGATTAAGGTTCGGGACAATAAATTGTATATTTATTCCCATATATATATATATACCAAAACGTTCACACCAGTCTTACTTACTTACATTTTGTTGAATTGCAGTTCTGTTTATATGTATTCATTCCTCACATTAAATACATACATACCCTAGACACTTGAATTTACATAACACTACAAAGATAAATATACACTGGGTGAGATCAGAAGAGGTAGTGGATAGGGATCCCTGAGAAATACATCATCATCTTTCTGATTCAGGGTACTTACATAGCTTGGCCTCACCTTGTTAACCTTTAAATTGACTACCATCAAAACCTCTTATCACATATTCGTGTCCTGTCCGGGATTTTTGTTCCACCATACCCTGGGGCCCACTCAGTAGGAAATAATTTTATAAAACTAAACAAATTGTGGTGAATTGGATGAGCTGTCATTGCCATTATTTAATTAAGTGGTATTTATTACTTTATTACAGAAGTGTTGCAAATTTGTAGGAGAGAATGGCAGACTAGGCCAAATTCAGATCTGCTACTGTGCAGACGGCAAAAGATCTTGGCATGAGTGGGGACATTCTGATTCAGTATCTTACTACTGAATGTGACAAATTTATTGATAGGGAAGATAGGAGGTTAGCTGAAGAGAAAAGATTACAATTAGAAGCAGATAAAGAGGCTATGAAATTTGAGGCAGATAAAGAGAAGAAAAGATTAAAGTTAGAGGCAGATAAAGAGGTTAGGAAATTAGAGGCTGATAGGGAGGCTGAGTTTAAAAGGTTACAGTTAGAGGCTAAAAGGGAGGTTAGGCAAATGGAGGCTGAAAAAGAAGAAAAGAGATTGCAAAGAGAGCATGAGCTAAGACTCAAGGAATTGGAACTGCAAGGACATATCCCAGAAAATGGAAACAGCCCATCTACCTCTGACACTGGTGCAAGTCAGGGGGCCTCCAATTCAGCCATGAATTTTCATTTAGATCCTTTTGTAGAGAAAGACGATGAGATCGAGTCCTATCTCAGTAGAGATGAGTGACTAGCTACTAACTATGGGTTAGAGAAGGAGAAGTGGAGTTTAAAATTATCCCAAGGACTTAGGACAACATCTTATGAAGTCTTCTCCAAGTTAAGCAGAGAAGACCAAGAAGATTATTTCTGGGGAGACCTACCACCAATTCTCTGCCAGAGTAGAGACGTATTTGGAGAAATGGACTGCTCTGGGGAAAACCCAAGATCTGAAGGAAATGATTATGATGGAGCAATTAAGAGAGTCCATGGCTCCAGACTTGAGAAAATTTCTCATGGAACAAGGTGCAGAGAAGGTGGGGGAGATTCTCAATGTTGCTGAGAGATATCAAGCAGCCCTGAAAGAAGTAGCTGGTATTAAGAAGAAACAACCAGAAAGTAATAGAACCCCACCAGGCCAAGATGAGTATTATAATAATAGGGATCAACCCCCTAGGTTTAAACCAAATTATGATAGGCCAAGAGTTGATCCCAGAGACAGAAACCCTCAAGTAAATGAAAAGAAACCCTACAGACCAGAAGGAAAATTGTGTAAAATATGTAGGATGCACAATCATAATACAATTGAATGTGGTAGGAAAGTTCCTCCATATCACGCTGCATGCATGATAACAGTGGACAAGGGAACGAGGAAACTGACAGACATTCATATAAATCTTCATCATCCCCCCATCTGTGAAGAAGTGGTATGTAATGGTGCGAAAGTCAAGTGCCTTTACGATTCAGGATTGGAATATGACTCAGTTGTGAGTGCAAACCTGGTGCACCTTGACCAGTATACCACAGACAAAGTGGAGATACAAGGGGCATTAAAGGATACAGCCACCATGACACTTCCCTTAGCCCAGATCAATGTTAAGACTAGGTACGTGGAAGGAGTGATTAGAGCAGCAGTCTGTGACGAACCTAATTACCCGCTGGTGTTATGAAAGAGATATGTGTTTCTAGGGAGCCCTATAAAACCCGTGATCATGGCCGCGCTCCAGGTCAGGTCGACCCCTAGTAAGGAGGAGGAACCACCACTTATTATTCATCCGAAAGAGATGAGGAAGGCCCAGGCAAAAGACAAGTCATTAAAACCTTGCTTCGGCAAATTGCCAAATAGCCTTAACATACCTAAGAGAGGACAATTTTATTTGAAAGAGGGACTGCTCTACAGGAAAGCTGGAGCAGGACCCAAAAGATATGGACAGTTAGTAATTCCATGGAGTTATAGGTAAAAGGCTATAAAACAAGCACATGTTGATCCAGACGATGGACATCAGAGGATGGGTACCACCCGTCAAAGGACATCTGTGAAATATTTCTGGCCAGGCGTAGCTGCAGACATTGCAAAATTTGTGGAGGCCTATGACCAGTGTAGCAAGGTACATTCCACACGTTGGAAAGAAAATAAGAATCAGATGCTACCAAAGCATTGTGGAGAACATGGGCCTAAAAACAAAAAGGGAAATAAAAATGATAAGGTAGATAACGTGAATAGGCATGCACCTTTTCACACACAGTCTTCCACTAAAACTTTTAAAATGGCAAATCGGGTATGGCACAAAGAGAAAAAATAAAAACAGCCCAGACCACTCCGACACCTCCTCCGGAATTCGTGGAACTGGCTAAAAATAGAACTGAGGTTAGTCGGCCAACATTGAAACAGAAACTAAATGTTAACCTTAGAAGAGTTGGGAGCGGGCGTTTATCCAGGTTGCCTAATGTCAAGCTCACTTCAACATATGGCTATTAAGTTAGCCTTATAAGGGTATCGGTGGCAGTGGTAGTGACCGGCCCTACACAGTCCATTGGAAGTATTGTACGGACATTGGATGGAGATCACACATATTATAGCAAATGCTACAAAGAGGAATTGATTCTTGATGCAGGAACTCATCTCCCCATATTATATATTATCACCAATTGTCGTTGGGCTGAGAAAAAAGATGGTGAATAGGGCCTTTATCTGAATGGCAGATTAAAAAGTCATATATAAATATTAGTAGAGGGTTTTCCCAAATTCCAATCAAGCTTGAGCTCAGACCAATTGTTGGCTGTGAACATTTTGGAGGGGCACATGGAACTTATATGTTGCTTTTGGGATTGAGATACTCCGAGTGTTTTATCCAGGCTGATGAGGAAATTACTGGGTCCCCTACATAACTCAGCTATCACCAAATTTATAGATTTTCTCCTCATAAATATTGCAACCTTGAGGAACATCTCAAAAGCTCTGGACATGTATTGGGACAGACTCAGAGACGATTAATGGATGGGTGCAATATCTTCCTCTGACAGTCCTCTATGCACGTTAAGCATAAAAACAACTCACCGACAACCATGGTGATCACGTGCAATTTGGTTTGCTGACCATAAATTCCCATTTTTAATCTCTTTTTTCAAACTTCCATACAAACAAACAGGTAAAGTAATCGTGCTAATTGACATTCCACGTGCATTGGCGAATTTTCGTGAACAGAGTTCACTCTTAATTTGTTTTACAATCAGCAGACTTAGGGTAGTTTCATCACTTGAAAAAACCATGCCACCGAGAAGAAGTTTTGACACCTTACAAAGAATGAGGGCTATAGCGTGGGTTGAAAGTGGTTTATCTGTCCGTGAGGTTGCTAGACGGCTTGCAGTGTCACACTCTACTATCCAAAGAATTTTGGAGATATTTCAGGCCACAGGAAGTGTGGAGGATCGCCACCGGCCAGGTCGCTCTAGATGCACCAATAGACATGATGACCGGTACCTCTTGTTGTCAGCCCTGTGCCATCGAACAGTGACTTGTTCCACTCTAAGATGTCAGCTGAGACAAACTGTAAACGTTAATGTCAGTCAAAGCACCATTCGCAGACGTTTACATGAATTTGGACTGGCTGCTCGACGTCCTGCAGTCAGAATCCCTCTTACTCCTGCTCATCGCAGAGCCCGTGTTGCTTGGTGTTGCAAGCACATCCGATGGACAAGGCAACAATGGAGTCAAATTCTCTTCACTGATGATTCTCGCTTCACTGTGTCATTCAATGATGGCAGGATTCGAGTTTGGAGACGATCAGGAGAGCGATTTACTGATCACACAATTCGAGAGGTGGATCGTTATGGTAGGGGTTATGTCATGGTCTGGGGAGGCTTCTACAGACACGGCAGGACCCCACTCTACATCATCCAAGGCAACTTGACCGGCCCAAGATACCGGAACGAAATCTTGAGACTAATTGTTCAGCCTGCTCTGGAGGCCATATGTGGTAATGCGACTGCATTTCTTCTTCAGGAATGGCAAGCTGTTCCTCAGGATACTCTTCGGACCCTTGTGGACTCGATGCGTCTATGCTGTCTTGAATGCCTTGCTGCAAAAGGTGGTCATACCCGATTTTGAAATGTCTATTTGTCCAATATCTATTGTGTGACTTTTGAAAAGGTGGGTGACACACTTCACAGCTTCATTGCGTTTGAATGTGTGTTTCCATTTCTTTACGTGACATGTCAATTTGGTATTCAATAAATGCCGTTTTGACTGATACCAATTACGTTTATATCAGATTTGATTTATGGTTTCAACCAAGGTTTTTCTAAGTGGCCCTTGACTTTTGACGAGTAGTATAATTTGAACGTGAGTGTAATACAGATATTAAAGCTGCACTAGTGGTTCACGCTTTTCAAACGGGGAGATATGTCGTAAAATGTTACATCTGTATGGCACCACGCTCAAATTCCCCGCTCATAAACTAACTATTGTATTTTAAATCTATAAATAACTACAATATTTGAAATTTGTCTGAGGGGCAAAGTCCATTTACAGGTAAAAATTTAACTAGAGAATTTGAATTTTTCTACTACCACCCGTTTAAAGTTACTACCCCAAAAAACACACCCACCCTAATATTTATCGAAGGACGTAGAAAAATTAACAACCAATCAACTTGGTACTTCGTTTTTGGTAGAGACAAGAAATCTTGGTTGTAGTGGCAAAAATGCTGATTCTGTGTTTTTGACAAAAATTAAATAAATTTTTTCTCAATAACTAAAGGGAGTTAGAAAGAAAGGGATATCTTGAATTATAGCGCTGATATTGATTAATATATTAACCTAAAGATTCCCACTTAATAAAATTATCTTGACCTAGAAAAATTTAATTTACTGATATTTTAGATCAGGTTAGAACTACAATTAATTACAAAAAAATTACCCAGATAAAACTGTTAAAAAATAAACAAAGGAAAAGTACATATAACGATAGAGGTCAGTTGACCGTGTAATTATCACTTTTTATATTGGAAATCGGTCCATAAATAACGGAGATAGAAAATACACAAAGATAATCAGACGAACGAACACTTACGATTGCTCAAAGTTTATAGTCCAAAAATAGTTAAAATTTTGACTCGCTTTTGATTGGTTAGAGGGTAGGGTAATAAAAATTAACACCTCCTTGTAAGATCAGGCCATTTGAATTTGAAAGCCATCGCAAGTTAAGATCAGCGGGAAAGCCTTGTGACCAAGCTTTCGGCGTCTGGACAAGAAAAGCAGTCAGAAAAACCTATTTACTGCTAGTCAACTTTGTGCATGTGTTATTATTATTCTTAACTTGAGGGTTGTATTACCAGTAAAAAAGTGCTACAGACAACATGGAGAAGACAGAAATTGTGGGCAGTGAAGGCTCCCAATATACTTTGAGCTACAGGCCATATCTTCATCCAGAAAGCAGCACCATCTGAGTGACCATTTACTTAGTCTGGAGCCCATAGCATCAGAAAGGCTTAATAGCTAAGTCCCTCAATACGGGCACATGACAGTTCCTCTCAATTTAAACCACCACAACAAAAAGAATTTCCTGGGGAATGAAGAAGAAAACAAACCCTCAAATAACTGACTATTGTAATATCAAGCATTGACAATCAGACAGTGGGGTTCTCATTCTAGTGACAATTTTATTTTGTTACACTTCATGGACAGAGTTCCATCTTATTTATTTAAAAACTGTAAATAAACATTATATGATTTTGACAAGTCATGTTCCAAAGACTGAGGTTCGGGACAATAAATTGTATATTTATTCCCATATATATATACCAAAACGTTCCCACCAGTCTTACTTACTTACATTTTGTTGAATTACAGTTCTGTTTATATGTATTCATTCCTCACATTAAATACATACATACCCTAGACACTTGCCATTTACATAACACTACAGAGATAAATATACTCTGGGTGAGATCAGAAGAGGTAGCGGATAGGGACCCCTGAGAAATATATCATCATCTTTCTGATTCAGAATACTTACATAGCTTGACCTCACCTTGTTAACCTTTAAATTGACTACCATCAAAACCTCTTATCACAAGATCCTATACACATTTCACGTATGTTACATTTCCATAGTCACACACCAGTCGGCCGTCCGTAAGCCCGACTTATGCTGATCGCCATTTATCAGCGAAAGAAATAATAACATTTATCTTATTGATGACCCCGCCAGTATCTTCATTCAAATATACCTCTAACAGAAGTGAAACAAACTAATAGCTAGACAAAAGAGCTGTGTTCAAAAATTACTGAGCCTACAGCTCCAAACTAAGAAAAATCTCTCATCACACAGAGTGTGTGTACTAGCGTGTTTACAAAAAATCCGACCTGTTCATACAAGTCTTTTAACACTTAACTCCCCTTAATAAAACATGACTTAACAGTGACTTATCACGCTTGTGTGACCGCGTTCAATCCCAAGTCGAGACCGCAGTTGTGACGGTATTGCCCCCGCCCAGCTTTGCAGTAGTGGTCCAACAGTGTAAAAAACTCAAGAGTATCTAATATGGGCTTCTAAGGTATCTACCTTTGCACAAGATTACCTTTTGCAGAGATATAGATAGAAATGTAATGACACTTCTATTACAAATGGAGTCTTCGCAAGATATTCATATAAGCGAAAACAATGCTGCTTTGGCTGAGCACGTTAATTATAGAATCTGCCGGCAACTTTTGTGAAGGAATTAAGCACTTATTAATTTCTACTCGTTCAAGCCCCCACCCCTGATTTACTCAGTATAATTCTTATTATTCTGGTATAGCTCTCATTAGAGTGTGTGTAGTAAATTGACTGAGACAAACATGCAGTAACTTTAAAATGATTAAATCGAAGTTAAATATGTACCATTACAAATAACAAAATTTAATAATCACTTTAGGTTTTAACAGTTTAAAAATAACTTGAATCGTTTAGAAGAAAGGTTTACCGGTTACTGTTGAAGTGAAACAGAGATCGATAGGGGTGCCCCATTTGTTACACTCATTCATCCTGTGTTCTCCCTGTAACTACCTGTTACTTCATAATATACAAAATTTACACTGTGACTCATTTACTCATTGTGGTCACTATTAATATGAACTAGCCCCCACTAATCCCTCTATAATCAGACCCTGTGCCGCAGTCCCTACTAGAAATACATAAAATTTCCAACCTTCTAACTAACCCCTATCCGATTTTGACCATATCTTCTTCGTTGCGTACTTTTCCTCATTTGGGCAGGCCCTTTCTCCAGTGTCCTTTCCAAATTAGGTGTGGCTGTACCCTTACCTTGTCTCCGATCCCCTTTAATACTATTTCCTACGTTTTCCTCTCCTCTTTGATTCTATAGTTTCCTTGTTCCTTTCTATGGGACCTTTCCACGTAAGTTTCCCTCTCTGAAACCTGTTCTCTACTCTCTATCTCCACAAATTCCTCTCCCGTTTCAGTTTTCGTTTCCTCGTAAACTTCCGTAGCTCTCTTATGGATTGGCATACTCGTTATACTGTGTCTTTTCTCTCCACCATTTACCCTATGGCTTTAAGCTTTCTTATCTCCTATAATTCTGCCATTCGCTATATGGGTTCTCTCACCCATTTTTATATGTAATCCATAATAAACTCTTCTCTCTCTTTCACCATTACGTCCATGGCTCTTCAATATTTCTCCTGTACGTTCCGTTTGTAACTCTCCATTTCTCGTTACCTTCTATTTGTTCGGACACTATTAGCTTCTCACAAAGTCTTCTGAAGACTCTGGCAACATCCGAAAAAATCAATGTCCTCTTCACTACATTCTCTCCTCCGTTCCCTCCGGAACTACACCTTCTACTTTCTCCTTTAACTTCCATATCCTCATACTTTATTTCCTCTCTTTCCACAACTTTTATTAATTTTCTCAAATTCTATCTCTTCGTCTCCGTCGTTTTCCTTACGACTTATATATATATATATATACAATCGAAAATATGTTTTTGTATGTTACCTCATAACTCAAGACCGGCTGAACGAATTTTGATGCGGTTTTCTCCAGCGTACTGGAAATTTCTCTGTGAATGTTTTAAACTATATATCATCCTGAATTTTTCTTCACTCCATTCATTCTTATCCTACGGGGCAAGGGACTTAAAAAGTTTACCGTTTCTTCGGTTAACGCCCTTTGCGTACAAACATTATAATTCATACATTTTATCCATGTTTCGTTAAATTAAGAAGTACGTTGCTTTCTGTTATGTAAATTGTCTAAGCAACGATTTCTGACAAGGATAATTTAAATAATTCTCAGGGTGTTTGGCGAACAAGTATGGGTGGCTGACAGAGTACCCGAATGTGACTAGAAGAAGTCTGTGATTTGTGGTCAAGCTAGGTGCTTGTATTGTGTGACAGTTGTGACATGATATACTTTACTTTTTATTTACTACATAGTCATTCCCCTTCTACCGTGAGGTGTAGAGGTTTGGAAGAGAGAGCGCCAGACTTTCCTATCGGCTGTCTTCCTCCTGGCCTGGTTCCATTCTAGTCCACGGTCCATCAAAGATTGTCTAATGTTGTCCTGCCAGCGGACTCTGGGTCGTCCTGGGGGTCTGGATCCCTGGCTCTTTGTTTCCCATGCTTACCGTAGTAGGCGATCTTCTCCTATTCTGCATACATGACCAAACCAACTCAGTTGGGACTGTTTTACTTGGGTCTGCTGGGGTGGGATTTTAGCCTTGGTTGCTGACCACGTCTCTTCTCGTTACTTCAACCACCTTCCTCAGATACCTCATTTCTGAGGTTTGGATCTGGCTTTTGTGGATTATAGTCATTGCCCATGACTCGCATCCATATGTCAAGACTGGGACATTGGTGGAGTGGTATACAGCCATCTTCATTTTTTTACCAACCTCTCTCTTGCTGAGGAATCCTCGATTTATGGCCTGAAAAAGTCTCCCAGCTGCTGCTTTTCGAGTGTCCAACTCTTCTTTTATGCCTCGCTTTCGGTCTATAATAGCTCTAAGGTATTTAAAGTGGTCGACCTGCTCAATGATCTGTTCTCCCAGCTTAATCTGATGTTTTCTTTCTTCTCGTGATTTCACCTTAGATTTTTAGAACTGCTTATGACTACCCCTCTTTTCTCCAGATCTTTCGTCCAGACTTGCAGATTGGATTGGAGACGTGCCTCTGATTTAGCAATCAGGGCAACATCATCAGCAAATGCCAGCTATGAAATACATACCTGTCTCATCTTCCTTCTTGTTCTCTCCTTACATGCCTTGATGACATCGTCCATGAGGAGTATGAAAAGATAAGGTGACAGGATATCACCTTGTCTTACACCAGTGGTGGTCCTGAACTCTTCTGACTTATGGTTTGCTGTCCTCACATAATTTCTGCAAGACTTGTGGAAGATCTGTATAGCATGAATCAGAGATGCTGGAATGTTCTTCCTAGTCAAACAGTCCCAAAGTGTGCTCCAGGGGACCCTGTCAAATGCCTTTTCCAGATCTATGCATTAAAGGTGGATCTCAGTTTTATACTCTATGGCTTTCTGACTCAGAGTTCTGAATGTGAAGATTATGTCTCAAGTACTTCGGTTTGACCTCATCCAACTGTGGCTCAGCTAGGCGTCGGAGTCTCTGCTCTAGGTTTCTAGAGTACATGTTACCAGATACACTGAGAAGGGATATGCCTCTATGGTTTCCACATTGTCGATTTTCACCCTTTTTGAAAATCGGTGTTATGATGGCAATCTCTCAATCCTCTGGTACGGCCTTATTGCACCACGCTGCCTGTAGGACCCTTAAGAGTAAAAAGTCGCATAATTTGTACAAGCCCGTTAAACTCGTAGCGCTGGCATGAGACATATTTAAACATTACATACAACATATGGCCATAATAGAACTATGAGCTAATTAAGTATACAAAATGCATTTACGATTACCATTATTACCCAAGTACGCACTTAGATGCAAAGTACATGTTGCGAAGAAAAGTTATTTACACAAACCGCCACTGAGGCCAAAACGATTACATGTTCAGGTTAATCTTGTGTGTGTGTTAAAGAATTTCTAACTTGGTTATCTATAGCTAAAGAAAACAATTATGCTTTTGATGCACTACATCAGGCGTAAAATCCTCTACCCATTAGGTTCTTATATAGTAACAGCCCACCAATCACAATTCCCTCTTTCAAAAAAAAAAAAAAAATTGCGATAGCTTCAGATCTTTGATTGAATGATTGCTGTAATCACCACATTACTAAAAAAGCCTTTATGAAGGCTTATTCTGACTTACCACATATCCCAAGCATAACATTTACACTAAGTACCAATTACTAAACTTGTTTACCCTGACTGCCAGAATCTCCCACTCTATTAACGATAAGCAGGCAAGCTGTTGTTAAATCTGCTACCATCTCCAGGAAGAAATGTTTAAAACTGAAGCCATGAGAGACAACAAGAGTCTGCCTATATATGGGGAATACGGGTTGCAGGTGTTCGAGGCGGGCTTTAACATCGGCGTAGAGAATGCCAAAATAACGTAATAATTACTCAGATAATTCGCTAGGAGACATGCTACAAAGAATTTGGCGCAACGGGGAAGAGAGGGTAATGCTTGCTGGTCCCATACTCTCCTGGCCATCAAAGCACAGAAAAATTCTTTGTGACCGTCATCTCACTGTGCACGTGCCCCGGCAATCTTTCCCTTGCCTGGCCAGCTACGTAACATGATGGCACTCTCTAGGAACAGTTTCTCTGGTTTCGTGCAAAATAAAGAATTACAAGACCAATATATGGCGTAACAGTTCTGTCCGCCGCCACACGGAAACTGATACTTTCCCTGGTGTCAAAGACCCGGGAATTGTTGCCGCTAAACTCTCAAACGGCTTTTGACTCGTGGTCAAATGAAATATATGTTTCACGAGTTCTTATAACTCACCATTTGATTATGCCTCAAATCACTGTCTTATTTTCTGTGTGAGGAATTCGATTTGTGTCAATCTTATTGTTTGTTTGTTGTGGTTTGGTTTGTTTCTTAGTTTGTTTGTGTTTTCTCACTTTATTTTTTATTTTTTAATTATTTATTTAATTATTATTTTTTTAAGTTTTAGTTTATTTTAAAAACATACTTTGATTATGATGAATATTGCAATGTATGATGTTATACTACGTTTTAATGATAAATGCATAAATGATGCTTGCAGTAAATGGAGGGGGGGGGGGGGGAAGGGGGGGATGAAATGATACAGTATACATGATGAGAGAGAGAGAGGAAGGGCGGAATGTCAGACGGGCCTACGTGCCCAATTCTTAACCCTGTGAAAATAAAGTTTGTTCGTTCGTTTTATCTATCTATCTATCTATCTATCTATCTATCTATCTATCTATCTATCTATCTATCTATCTATCTATCTATCTATCTATCTATCTATCTATCTATCTATCTATCTATCTATCTATCTATCTATCTATCTATCTATCTATCTATCTATCTATCTATCTATCTATCTATCTATCTACCTACCTACCTACCTACCTACCTACCTACCTATCTATCTGTCTATCTATATATCTACCTACCTACCTATCTATATCTATCTATCGATCTATCTATCTACCTACATACCTACCTACCTACTTTCTACCTATATATACTGTTCAAAAAAAGAAACGCATAGCTGCTGAAGGCACACACATAGCCATAATTTTGACATTCAATAACTTTTTTAATTTAATGAGTTAAATGTTCAAATTGCACAAAAGAATACCTTACGGTTCAACCAATCAATTGACAGTTGTTTTGCATCTGGGTCACGAGAGTTTTTTGGCGTACGGGCTTTCCCGTTAGTATGGTGTGTGGCCTCCTCTTGCATCGATCAGCGACTGGCATCTCCTGGGCATGGATGCGATCAGACGTCTGATATGGGCCTGTGGGTTGGCTGCCCACTCTTCTTGGAGTGCCTGGAATAGATCACGACGATTGGCTGGAGCAACGTCTCGGCGACAAACACGTCTATGCAGTTCATCCCACAGGTGCTCAATCGGACTCATGTCTGGAGACAGGGATGGCCAGGGAAGGGTGAGAATGTTGTTGGCAGTCAGGAACTGCGTGGTCAACCGTGCACAATGGGGTCAGGCGTTGTCCTGTTGAAACACAGACCTTTGGGCAGCCAAAAGTGGAAGAACATGGGGTCGAAGATATTCAGTGACGTATCGTTGCGCATTCAAGCCTCCTTCAATGTGCACCAATTGACTCCTTCCGTTGTAACTGATCATTCCCCACACCATTGCACCTCCACCACCGTGCGGCGGATCTTCATCAACGCAATTTTGGGCGAAACGTTCATTTCGCCTACGGTAGACCCTACGCCGTCTATCATGACGCTGCAACAAAAAGAAAGATTCGTCACTAAACCAGACACGTCTCCATTGAT
The DNA here is from genome assembly GCA_024509875.1 of Oreohelix idahoensis. NCBI lineage: Eukaryota > Metazoa > Mollusca > Gastropoda > Stylommatophora > Oreohelicidae > Oreohelix > Oreohelix idahoensis. Next base: position 97,625 of record JAMPIV010000045.1, on the reverse strand, counting down.
TGTCAGCTGCCCAAGGACGATGCTGGTTGGCCCAAAGAAGTCGATTTTGGGGATGGCGGAGCGTAAGGACAGGTCCTCGGTGAGGTCGTTGTGCCCACAGTCCAGCGTCATGCAGTCTATTCCTGACAGTTTGATCAGACACATGACGTCCTGCAGGCAATGACTGGGCAGTTGAGGAAGCTGTTGTAAACCTATCTCTGAGGTGACGAAGCCGAATAAAGTGATCCTCCGCTGCTGTTGTCACTCTGGGTCGTCCACTGCAATGCCGGTCTTCAACTGAGCCAGTGGCTTGAAACCGGTGTCAAAGTCGACTGATGGTACTCTGATGCACGTTTAGATGCCTGGCAACCTGACTTTGACTTTCGCCTGCATGCAGTCGGCCAATAGCAATGTTCCTTAAATTTATTGATAGAGACGCCATAAATGTCTGCTTGAAAATGAACTGAATTTTTTTGTGTTTAGCGTTATCCTTTTATATGGTTTCAGTTGCGTAGTCAGTGAATAGTGTTCACCCCAAATTTTGTTGCTTTCACGTGCGCGCAACATGAGCTGTGGTCAAAAATTGCGTCATAAACACTATTGACCACTGCGTTGTAACGATTACAAAAACGAACGCAATTCAGGTCAACACGTGCATTTGACACTGTAAAGAACAATTGAGGCTGGTTTTTATAAACCCTAGCACCAAATGTTACTTACAAACTCATAAAAACGCGCCCTCGGATAGCTATGCGTTTCTTTTTTTGAACAGTATACATATCTACATATCTATGTATCGATCTGTCTATCCGTTCTATCCTTTCTATCTATCTATCTATCTATCTATCTATCTATCTATCTATCTATCTATCTATCTATCTATCTATCTATCTATCTATCTATCTATCTATCTATCTATCTATCTATCTATCTATCTATCTATCTATCTATCTATCTATCTATCTATCTATCTATCTATCTATCTATCTATCTATCTATCTATCTATCTATCTATCTATCTATCTATCTATCTATCTATCTATCTATCTATCTATCTTTTTATCTATCTATCTTGCGTCTCGCTCTCGAGCTAAATCAGACGTGTGTGGGCCGTGTCTCACATTAGAATTGTTGACACGGGCATTTCAGATTATACTTCAATTGTGAACATGACATTGTGTGTATTTAATAGATGGTATTTGAAAAATACTAGGAAATTATAACCTATTCATTTTATTTTGGTAACTACCAATGCGTGTAATAATGATCACGTGACTCGTTAATGACCGCAGTAAAAGAAGGGAGGTCAGCCAGTGTGTCATCTTGGCTACTAACCCATAGCCAACAGATAAGGTTTCCAGCGGAACGATGTATTTCACTAATAATTAAACCCAGGGGACATGTAAACATGTCACACTTAGAGATCGGCTACGGGTCGCAGGTAATAAAAGCCCCTAGGGTCTGTAAATTGCACCGGACTACGATAAAAGATTACTCCCTACACAAAAACGAGACAGGGCTCTTCGCGTGAAACTGAACGAATGTAACAAAGAGTCAGATTTAACCTTCAAAATAACAAATGACGGTAAATGTGTTACTGTACTATTCCACAACACATTTCATTACGAAGCTTTTCGCACAACGTGTACCAAACACTATCAAACTGACCGTGTCGATACGAGAGCAGATAAAAAAGGTGCCTTTGCAGAAGATTTAATCACAACACCACTACTCTCCTTGCACCAAAAAACAAAGTGATGTCTGCAGGAACTTCCGCTGTTATTGAGTCATGGCTGGAAACGGATTTTGTCAGTTTAAATAAGTCTGCACAAAACATAAGTTCTACCACAAAATTGGACTCCACAATATGTTTAGCACAGCTCGCATTAGACTTCACATCGTCAGCTTCCAACGTCTCATCTGCTGATAGAAAAAATTATCACCAATAACTCTAGCTTAAACTCTCCTACAAATACTTCTACTTTGCCTTCCGCAGCATTCGACTTTCCAATGATCGGCAAAGTAACAAATACTAAAATTTATCAGCACATTCTGGCCATTGAATATCAAATGGGCCCTAAAGACTCTGCCACACAAACAGATGAAACTTCATCTCATGAAAACTACCCAGAGGTTACACACAGAATAAGTACACCATGCTGCCAGGAACTGGTGCTCAAAATGGAGGATACATTGCGAGCTCTTAATTGCTGATCTGTCGACTATTGTCCACAAATCGATGAGTACAGAAAACGGACTCCTCAACAATGAAATACTTTATTTGAGAGAAGGCAATGCAAGTATAAAACTCATCATTGAGCAACTATGGGGCGATGTTTCTATTTCTAAATCAACGCAGTCAATGCATATCTTATAGTGCCAGAACCTTTTGGTGATTCTACCAAAGAACAAACATCAAACAAATGTCACAAGCAGCAACAATGTCAAACCAAAAAAGTTTCAGGTACACACGAAATTTACCCTATCAGTGTGAAAATAAGCAACAGGTTTTCAGCCCTTAAAGAAAGTTCATTAGGAAGTGAAAAGCTGCCAAATAATGTACCAACGCCCCAACCACCCATTCAAATAACCCATGCTCGCCAGGACGATTCACACCAAGAGAATCAATGGCGACAACAAAAATCAAAACGAAAGCCGAGTCAACAACCATGTAGTGAAACAACACATATCATAATTGGTGACTCTCTCTTAAGAAGCATTTACAACAATCGGATGTCCACCACAAAAGAAGAATCCGTCTCAGCCTGGAGCTGGAACTGAAAGTCTAATTGCTAAAATCAATAAGTTCGACGTACACCATAATATTACAAGAACAACAATACATATAGGAATCAACTATATAATGAATTGACTCAGCGTAAGCCCCTCTGCAATTTCAAGACTGACCACTACATAAAGCAAAAATTTCCTAACACCTCCAGTTATATGTCATCAATTATTCCGCCTTGCTATGGCTTCCAGCGTCGCGTAGCACACATCAACAAGAAGGCACTACAGAGCTACTGCAAACACAACAACATTAGTTTTATAAACCACACTCCTTTCTTTACAAGCTACTCAGGAGCACCAACGAAATGCCTCTACATAGAACAAATACATGCTGTAGCGGGAGGTTTTATTAAGTTATGTTATGATGTAAGTGTATTGATAGCAGATGGATATCCAGGTGTATCATATGATACCAGGATAGTATGCCAGTAAAGAGTTCTGGTCTTACAAGTAATACCCCAGTCTTAGAGATAAGCACTGGTGTATGGATATGTGATGGGGCCAGAAAGACGCCCCCTTCATGTTCAAGGCATTTTTATCCCCCACATATTTTCGAAGTGCGCGCAGCATGCTAGGATGTAAAAATTCTGACGAGATAAAGAAGAAGATTGATGAATAGGCCATAATAATGCCTAAAAATTAAGTTGTGGTGTAGAATTGTGTTTTTGCTCTAGAAATAGTTGTGTATATTTCTGTTTTCGGGCCTTCTAAAGCAATAATCGCGAGTGTTGTTTGAGTGGCGCAATTACTGCGCACGCGGACTAAGTTGAGTGTTTAGGCTTAGCGGTTTATATAAAGAAATAGCGAGCGGCAAACAGGCCTATTTTGCAAGAGTCACCAAGAAGAAACGAAGTTAGGCTAGCCCTATGTCGGTAGAAGAGGAACGAAGACATGACATTTGAGTTTGATTTAAAAGCAGATTATATTATTTCCTAGTGAAATTACCATTATTCCCCTGTAGCTTTTGAAGTTATATTCAGCGTGAGGCTGTTTTAATGTTTAGTGAAATAAATAGATAAATGTGGTCCCACAGGAAATGTCTTTTTAGGGCATTATGAATTAGTCTCGAAATGATAGATGAGTGAAAAAATGTTTGATAGGTTTTATTAGGCATGCTAAGTCCAGATTGCGGCTGTAAGAGCGATTATTTCAGTCATCAGACCGGGCAAGAAAGGCGAAGATAGTATGAAAGTATTTTGTACATGAAACTGGACAGAAATGTTATCAGAAACTGGAATTTAGATAATATTAACTAGTTGGGAAGATGGCAACCGGGAGGACCACGTGTTGATGACCTTGCGTAAAAGAAGACGTCAAGGAGTCTGCATTTAACACTCTTAGTTATCACTTAATGTTACGCAGTTTTATATCACGTGAATCGACACGTGGGTGAAAGTAGGTTAAATGTAATTTTCCCCAGTAATAGAAGAGAGAGTTTTCGTGGTAAATTTCCTTTATGTGATGACTAGTACTAATTGTTAAGTCAAGAATAATTTTATTTTATTCTTTGATATTGTAATTAAGTGTATTTCACGATTATTGATTGTTCTACTGTATATCTTTGGTGGGTTACTTTGAGGTGAGAATATATAGCCTATTTAGATTTCTGGAGAGCGTGCGTAAGGCGTAAGGCACGTTGAGACAGGTGTTTCTCTGTTTGCTCCCGGCGGAGCATGGAAACACCAATGCAGCTGGCGTCCATTACAGGCCTACAATAAGCATTTTGATGATATTTCTGTGGTTGTTTCGGTGACGGTAACGATGTGTTTCATGTGATGAGTTCCCAATCTCATCAGGGGTCATATACGACACGCTTGTTACCAGGCGCACCAGTCGTCACTTACGACATGTTCAGAATGCAGTAATGAATATTGAGATGGACCAGTTGCGAGGTGGTGGCTTATTCTCATTGAGAGTATTTGTTGTACATATAGTAGAATATTATTTTATGTCCATTTTATGATTATTTAACTATTATGTGAAGAATGGTTTGTGAGAGCACGTAGGCTCACTTGGAGATATATATTTTTCTTCTCCGCTCCTGAGGGAGCATGGGGCCAACAGTGTGGTTTGCCTCCATATTAAGCATTCAGATGCTCGTACAGTAGTGGTTTCGGTAGCAACCTATGTTACACGGTGAGATTGCCAGCCTCATGCACAACACCATACTAGTCGCATTGGACGACACGCATGTGTGTGATAGTTGAGAGTGTGCCCTTGCAGTAGTGGTTTCGGTAGCAATCTGTGTTACATGATGAGATTGCCAGCCTCATGCACAACACCGTACTAGTCTCATTGGACGACATGCATGAGTGTGTGTGTGTTTGTATGATAGCTGAGTGTGTGCTCTTGCAGTAGTGGTTTCGGTAGCAACCGATGTTACATGGTGAGATTGCCAGCCTCATGCACAACACTTTACTAGTCGCATTGGACGACAGGCATGAGTGTGTGCGTGTGTGATATTTGAGGGTGGCGTGGAAGGACTGTTTGGCAGGTGAGAGCTTCATTATTTAACTATTATGATTTTAACTATTCGTTGCTTTGTTTGCTTCTTTAGATTAGCAACTGAGCACTAGCTGGGTGTTTTGTTTGTTCGGTTTTGTTTGCTGGTTTATTTGTTTAATGTTTGCTTTGTGTACTTGTAGTCACTGACAGGGTTGTAGAAATAAATACAGCCCCTGCCTCAGAATCAAGAGATTTTATTGTTGTTCGGGTCGGTGCGAGTGTGAAATGAGAGTGATCAAATATCACAACATCATCATCATCATCTCGCCCCACCCTTTCACAATTGGCGTCGTCGACAGGATAAGGCAGACAGTGACACTGAGCAAACAGCAAAGGAGCAAATATAATAGTGTAAACACCCAGCAGTGCATTCTTGCAGCAAGATGGCTAACGCCTGTGAAGGTAGTGTATGTGAAGGGGCCAGAGATAAGGTTATTTAGTGGAGAGGGGAGTCCCACTTGGCAAGAGTTTGTGGAAGATGTAGAGGCCGCGTGGAAGGTGGCGCCTTTTTGGGCAGAAGACAAGTTAGACATGATCTGGAACAACGTGACACCATGGGTATCTAGAGAATTACGGATACGTGGTGGAGCCAAGGCCAGCCCTGAGAAGTTACAGGAAATAGTGGAGGAAGCCTACGGTGACCGACCACTAGTCAGTGAGATGACCAGGAATTTCCAGGCCGTGAGTCGGGGGTCTAGAGAATGTTCTGTTTTCTTGGTAGACAAAAAGCCAGAGACACTGGTGCAGATAGCAAGTCCAGAAGCCCACAGTGAAGAGGACGCACTCAAAGCAGAATTATCTCTCCTAAAGGCCCAGCTAGCACAGATGTCCCAGGCCAGTTCGCCAGCACAAGAGGAGGTGCAGAGAAAGAGAGCACCATGCCAACCGCGGGAACAGGCAACGCAAGACGAGGAGGTGTGTCCGCAGGAACCGCAACTAGCCCTTCTTGTATGTGAGAGTCAGGCTGTTGTCAAGTGAAGCTGTGAGCTGACAGCACCAACAAACGCAGTTGCACCGACAAGGCGAAAAGGGATGTGCAAGTGGTATAGTGTCCACAGGGGATGGGGGTTCATCACGCCAGATGATGGGGGTATTGATGTATTCGTACATCAAACCAAGATCTTCAGAAAGGGATTCCGGAGTCTGGCGAGGAATAAACGAGTAGAGTTTGACAGCAAACCATCGGCCCAGGGCATGGAAGCAATTTATGTATGCGGCATTGGCGGTCAAGAGTGTAAGGGCAGCAGGAAGCGACCCATGGCACAGAGGAAGCCCAGAAAGATAAGATGCTACAATTGTGGAGACCTGTCAGACCACATGGCAGCCAAGTGCCCTCAAGGCCCGCTTCCGAAGAGATGTTTTCGATGCAAGTCCACTGAACACTTGATATCTACCTGTCCCTCAAGGAGCTCTTTCCCGAACCGTACTGTCACAACCAGGTTGCCTTTAGGGCGCAAGCCAAGAGATGGCCACGACAACTGTCACACTAAGGGCGCCGAGAAAATTGGCCGTCGTCAAGGGGAGGAAACCCGTCCTAAGCAGATAGGAGGGAGTGCAAATCAAGGTTTAGCAGAGGAGACTCATCAAAAGCAGGTTGTGGGGAACGTAAGCCACAGTCCACACAAAATGAATGGAAAACACGTCAAGAGTGATCTCCCTACAAAGTCGACAGTTGCATGCACCGACAGGCAGATGTCACGGGCAGACAGCGACGCGGCACAGGGGAGCGAGTCTTCTAGATCACAGCAACTGCCAGTCCGACAACGTAGGGACATGACGACCAAGAGGGTCCCCAGCCGGGCTGTACCTATTGCAGAAGCTCAGCCCAAAGCATCGCCGCTCAGAAAGAGTCCTGCGCAGCATCAACGATCTGAGAGATTTCGACTGAAGCGCCAGAGGTAGTGATGTTGTCGGGACGACAACAAAATTAGGAGGGAGATATGTGATGGGGCCGGAAAGACGCCCCCTTCATGTTTAAGGCATTTTTATCGCCCACATATTTTCGAAGTGCGCACAGCACGCTAGGATGTAAAAATTCTGAGGAGATAAAGAAGAAGATTGATGAATAGGCCATAGTAATGCCTAAAAATTAAGTTGTGGTGTAGAATTGTGTTTTTGCTCTAGAAATAGGTGTGTATATTTCTGTTTTCGGGCCTTCTAAAGCAATAATCGCGAGTGTTGTTAGAGTGGCGCAATTACTGCGCGCGCGGACTAAGTTGAGTGTTTAGGCTTAGCGGTTTATATAAAGAAATAGCGAGCGGCAAACAGGCCTATTTTGCAAGAGTCGCCAAGAAGAAACGAAGTTAGGCTAGCCCTGTGTCGGTAGAAGAGGAACGAAAACATGACACTTGAGTTTGATTTAAAAGCAGATTATATTATTTCCTAGTGAAATAACCATTATTCTCCTGTAGCTTTTGAAGTTATATTCAGCGTGAGGCTGTTTTAATGTTTAGTGAAATAAATAGATAGATGTGTTCCCAAAGGAAATGTCTTTTTAGGGCATTATGATTTAGTCTCGAAATGATAGATGAGTGAAAATAATGTTTGATAGGTTTTATTAGGCATGCTAAGTCCAGATTGCGGATGTAAGAGCGATTATTTCAGTAATCAGACCGGGCAAGAAAGGCGAAGATAGTATGAAAGTATTTTGTACATGAAACTGGACAGAAATGTTATCAGAAACTGGAATTTAGATAATATTAACTAGTTGGGAAGATGGCAACCGGGAGGACCACGTGTTGATGACCGTGCGTAAAAGAAGACGCCAAGGAGTCTGCATTTAACACTCTTAGTTATCACTTAATGTTACGCAGTTTTATATCACGTGAATCGACACGTGGGTGAAAGTAGGTTAAATGTAATTTTCCCCAGTAATAGAAGAGAGAGTTTTCGTGGTAAATTTCCTTTATGAGATGACTAGTTCTAGTTGTTAAGTTAAGAATAATTTTATTTTATTCTTTGATATTGTAATTTAGTGTATTTCACGATTATTGATTGTTCTACTGTATATCTTTGGTGGGTTACTTTGAGGTGAGAATATATAGCCTATTTAGATTTCTGGAGAGCGTGCGTAAGGCGTAAGGCACGTTGAGACAGGTGTTTCTCTGTTTGCTCCCGCCGGAGCATGGAAACACCAATGCAGCTGGCGTTAATTACAGGCCCACAATAAGCATTTTGATGCTATTGCTGTCGTTGTTTCGGTGACGGTAACGATGTGTTTCATGTGATGAGTTCCCAATCTCATCAGGGGTCATATACGACACGCTTGTTACCAGGCGCACCAGTCGTTACTTACGACATGTTCAGAATGCAGTAATGAATATTGAGATGGACCAGTTGCGAGGTCAAGGCTTATTTTCATTGAGAGTATTTGTTGTACATATAGTAGAATATTATTTTATGTCCATTTTATGATTATTTAACTATTATATGAAGAATGGTTTGTGAGAGCACGTGGGCTCACTTGGAGATATATATTTCTCTTCTCCGCTCCTGAAAGAGCATGGGACCAACAGTGTTGTTTACCTCCATATTAATCATTCAGATGCTCGTGCATTAGTGGTTTCGGTAGCAACCTATGTTACACGGTGAGATTGCCAGCCTCATGCACAACACCATACTAGTCGCATTGGACGAAACGCATGTGTGTAATAGTTGAGAGTGTGCCCTTGCAGTAGTGGTTTCGGTAGCAATCTGTGTTACATGGTGAGATTGCCAGCCTCATGCACAACACCGTACTAGTCTCATTGGACGACATGCATGAGTGTGTGTGTGTGTCTGATAGCTGAGTGTGTGCTCTTGCAGTAGTGGTTTCGGTAGCAATCTGTGTTACATGGTGAGATTGCCAGCCTCATGCACAACACCATACTAGTCTCATTGGACGACATGCATGAGTGTGTGTGTGTGTGTGATAGCTGAGTGTGTGCGCGTGCAGTAGTGGTTTTAGTAGCAACTGATGTTACACGGTGAGATTGCCAGCCTCATGCACATCACCTTACTAGTCGCATTGGACGACACGCATGAGTGTGTGCGTGTGTGATAGTTGAGGGTGGCGTGGAAGGACTGTTTGGCAGGTGAGAGCTTCATTATTTAACTATTATGATTTTAACTATTCGTTGCTTTGTTTGCTTCTTCAGATTAGCAACTGAGCACTAGCTGGGTGTTTTGTTTGTTCGGTTTTGTTTGCTGGTTTATTTGTTTAATGTTTGCTTTGTGTACTTGTAGTCACTGACAGAGTTGTAGAAATAAATACAGCCCCTGCCTCAGAATCAAGAGTTTTTATTGTTGTTCGGGTCGGTGCGAGTGTGAAAAGAGAGTGATCAAATATCACAACATCATCATCATCATCTCGCCCCACCCTTTCACAGATATAATAGAAATAGTCAGACTGTGAAAATCCTGGACCAGATGGTAAGAAGTAGTACCAGGATTTAATGTGTCTCCTCCCTGTGACTATCATATGATTATTTAATTTCTAGGGGATAAATAAAATGAACATATACTTTAAACACAAGTGTAAAAAGTGAATAAATCCTCAGGTACAATTATAATCTTTTAATATTTACATTAATCTTCTATTTCTGCTATTTGGAAATGAGCATTAAAATATACACAAAATATTCACACAATTAATATTATTTCTTAACTAATGTTTTGGTAGGATTGTCTGTCCTTGTGGAAAATTTATTTACTTGAAAACATTCATTCAGCAATGTTATTAAGGAGTATTGTCTTTTAGACTTCAGGATCTTGAACCATATCCTCTTGTATAATAAAGGTAATGAATACTGGAATCACTATTATTATATCACTGTTCTCTTAGTCCTGTGACTTTACACATTACTGTCATCATTTGACTGAATTCTACAATAATTTGAATACTTTTGCAGAAGGTTGTTTCTTTTCACAAATATTTGCTGTTGGTTCATATATGTGTTGTCAGTGTCTTAAATGACACTTATCTTTGACTCTTGATACTGCTGACACTGAACTGTCACGTGTATTATCATCGTTGGCAGACCCAGCTATAGGGGTACCAATGACCAGTTGAAGTTCACTATTTGGGGTCCTGCACTTTTGTGGGATTGCCTCTGATGAACAACACAGGCTTCTGATACTTGACAGTCTGGTTTAAGTTATTACATGGAACCTGAAACATCATATCAGCTTTGGCTAGTATCTGGCTAGACTTGTAACTGACTAGCACAGATGTCAGACCAGTCAGTCATCAGATGTCACAGTTATACAATCATAGTAAGTAAGGACATCATTTCAGGGATACAGAAGTATTAACATTTCAATTAATTGTAACTGACTAGCACAGATGTCAGACTAGTCAGTCATCAGATGTCAAAGTTATAGTCATAGTAAGTGACATCATTTCAGTGATACAGTAGTATTAACATTTCAAATAATTGTAACTGACTAGCACATATGTCAGACTAGTCAGTCATCAGATGTCAAAGTTATACAGTCATAGTAAGTGACATCATTTCAATGATATAGGATTAGTGTTTACATTATTAGTATTAACCATCATCTGGTTTGTTCCTCTCCTGTACATCCTTTAATTTTTTATAGCTTGATCTTTCTAAATAACATCAGGTACAAATTTAAATACTGATGCCATTATTAGCATCTACACAAAATTAATACACATTATATATTAACCTGCAATAAAGAAATTATATACATGATAGTTATCATAATTTCAGCTTACCCTCAGACTTCAGACACTGGACTTGAAATTTCTGGAGATCCGCTCACAATTCAGATGGTAAAGATGTAATGGCGAACTCTGCCTCCAGTCTGTCTCAAACTTACTTTCAGTTTCCTTTCAATTTAGCGCTCCGTTCTTTTAATAAGGCTCTGGCGAACGGCAGAGGGGTACTGACGTCACAGTCTAAAACTCGAGCTGAAATTTATTTCATGAAGCAGCGATTTCACAAGATCTGTGTGTTGCCTGAAACTTTCCCTTTCTCATCCTCGGCTTATATACTATCCATACTGTTCCATCCTATCTTGTTTTATACCGCCGATATATCTCTATCTTCCTATCCATGTAATTTCACAAACTGTTACTTCTTGAATGTTCTATTATTATCAGATGTGGGTTTACATACTTTCAACTTCTACTGAAGACACCAGAAATACGCATTTATCTAGTAACTGATACACTCCTACCGTGTGTCCCTTATATCAGTTTATTCATCAACCTCTCTTGGAATGAAAGATAAAATCAATTTCACAATAAGTCCATTCTCCGGACTTATATTCCTTTCAGTTGAGGACCTGACATCGACAAACAAGCTATTTGTTTACATTCTCCATCTTGCCTAAGGCATTCCGTTTGGGCCTGCTTGTGCCGGGATTCGCGACAGCTGATTGGTTAGAACTGCGCGAACCGTTTTGCAAAGTATTGGAACCACTTTTGCGACACATGCATCCAAACTAGGAATCAGCATCCTAGCAAAGAAACATCAAATATTCGGAGCGTACGCAAAACGACGACCCAAAATACATAGATAAAAAAAACCCATCCACCGTGAGATCAGCCAAATACGATAATGCACAACATACCTTACCGGCCTGTCATAGTAGCGCACTTATTAAGAGTGGCGTACCTTACAACACACATAATGGCACCAACAGTCAGGAAGCTGAAAGTTATGATGTTATGTTTCCGCCACTGCCCATAAGACAGTTCCTCACAAACACATTACATGACAATTCTACTTGCTGAAACAACAACAGACGAAATCTACAGTCATTCTTCCTCCCATAGCCAACATCATCGTCCTCAGTGGAATCCATAACTTGGCTACCTGATGCAATTCAGCCATGCGTCACTCAGCCAAGCACCAATGATGTCTGTGCAACGTGGCCCCTACTATATACAAAACAGAGACATACGCTATCGATGATGACACATACATTTTCAATGACTTGATCCCTGCGAAGAAAGCCGCCCTTTTCCTGTAATTTAGTTGATTACTGTTACGCCTAAAGTAATCTGTACTTTATTACTTTTTTGGAACACTCGTATTTCATTGGCTACAGCCTTTAAAAAATTTTTTACTTGTTTGATTTTGATTATTTAAAATTTGTATTTTATGTACCCTTTAATTACTTTGTTAGATTTTGAGTGGTGTGGCGTGAAAGTGTGCGTGCTTGCTTTTGTGAGACTATTTTTATATACGCCTGACAGTTTCAGTCCATTGCGATTGTTAGTATTGCATATGTCAAGTATTTCCTAAGTAAGTACTTACATTTTTACGTTCACTTACTTAGTAAATATTCGTGATTTTCATGATAACACAGCATTTGTTATTGATATTATTTAACCCCCTCTTCAAAATTAAATGCACACAAACCAGACACAATGGCTAATTAAAGATGGTCTACGGCTGGGTCATCTAAACATTTACCATCTATTAAGCAAACTTCCTGAGCTTACACGAATTCTGAATGACAGTTTCCTAGGTATATTCTGGCTCATTCGTTTTCTTTCATCCATATACAAGTGAAGCGACTATGATTGTTTAGTTTTAAAACAACACGTAACAATTTTAATAATGAATTTGTATTAACAGTTTAAAATAAAAAGAATGCTGGTGAAGTTTATATTGGAATCAAATTTTCTCTTCACAGAGATGTAGGGTGAGAATATATCAAAAGTAAGTTTCTTTCTCTTGTTTTACATGAAACTTAACTCTAGGTGATTCCTGGCGCTGTGGTATTTGTTGCTTCTTGGTTATGAGGGCACTTCTTCACACACTTATCCGATTTAGGCGGTTGGTTTGGATTCCCTGCTTTTCACTCACAGCTAGCTTCGTTCCACGAACTTTTCGACAAAATAGATAGAACAAAATGACTCTGCTAAGTACACTGAGTTGGAAGCTTAACAGGCGCGTCCTCTCGCTCTTCATTCACCAATGTTAATCTCTCAGAAGAATTAAATTCTTGAGTACACATTGTAGATCAAGAAAGATGAATAAAAATCACCAGTACTATTCTGGGTATTAACTGGGAAATGTGTGTAGGCAGCGCGAATAAAGATTTGTTCCTCAACTAACATTTAACAAGGTACATATATCTCACAAAATGATATGATACACTTGAGGCACGTGTGATGCAATCAGCACTAATGACTGCTCCAGTCGGAGTCTGGGGTCACCTCTGCTGTTGGGTTTTCCGCACAACTAGCCAGAAGAAATCACCAGCGCTTGCTGTGGTGGTTTATGAATATACTATTTTCGTATGGTGAGGTTGCCAGCCTCATATATATAACCACTTAGCAAGAAAAACATGTTAATTCACATTTGTAAAAGAAATGTTCACAACTTACCACAAAGTGGGTTATACACAATCTCCTTGCGCAGATTTAGACTGGACACAGCTCTGTATTAGATGCTTTGAATCACTTAGGTCTGGAAATTAGAGTTAATTCCTCTGACGAGGGTGTTCTGCGAAATTAATGGCCTGGGAAAAGTTTTGTTAAATTCCTCTATGACTTGGTCTGGGAAATTATAGTTAATTCCTCTGATGGCGGGTGTTCTGCGAAATTGCTGGCCTGGGAAAAGTTTTTTTAAAAATTCGTCTATGACTTGTGATCAATTTCCTAGGTTCCAGATTTTATATTTAAAGTCCCGGTCCCTTAAGTTTTTTCAGTCTCTGTATTTATAAAGGCGGGCTTACTTTTTTAAGGTTTTAAGTTTCCCAAATACTTCGATCTGTCACTTATAAGTGTGGGATACTAGGTCCGATCCTTCTCTTTCTGGCATGGGAGTTGCTCGTATGAAGATGTGAAGCTGTCTGTTCTGTGTCTATGAGGTCGCTATATTATATCTTTCATTGTCAGTTCAAATCACAGGGTGGGTTTCCGAATGTTCCAATAGAATTCAGTGTATATTCCGGCATCTCTAACCCATCCAATCAAATCTCTGTAGCACTGGGTTGGGTGTTTTAATACAAAATATTCCCTCTCGTGTTTTGAAATATTACATTTTAATATTCCACGAGTGACTTTTTTATCATAAGACGTAATATTCTTCCGGCGGCATCTATCTCTCCATAATCTGTATAATTACCAGGGATTGTCCCGCAAATGCGATAAACGCGTCCACCACCTGTGTTTCTTCCGTCCCACCATAATCTACCCAGAATGGTTATCTGTAATCTTGTTACAGACCATCCATCCAGACAATCTTGTGTTCTTTAATGTCGGTCGGCGAGACTGTCCTGAGTAAACACGATCACCAGCTTTTCACCTGGGGTCAAATGTTGGACCGCGACATTTCCAAAGGTGGTCGTATAATCCGCTGATCGGCCTAATTACCCGGCGGAACGTAAACAATTCTGAAGTAAAGCAGATACGTCCGTATGGGAGTAGAGTGTTAGAGACTACACCCTACTAGATCCAGGATAGAGAGTAAAAGGAATGAATGAAAAGGCACAATAATTTCCAAATAATAATGACAGATGAGAGGAAAATAAGAAAATTTCACTCGCACGGGATTGTAATGCAATCCTGCTGGAGTGGACTTGAGATCGCACAACTTTATCGTCACAATATGCACAACACAAACCAAACGTGGGAAAACATCATACTATCGTACAACCTAAAACAAATAGTCAACCATTCATTTTGTACCATTACCATAACAAAATTAGCGACTTTTACCTGCACTTTCTTGGTTCCATCTTTTCTCCCTGGCCGTTTCCATGTTTAGATGACGAAAGCTATTCTTTTTTCGAGGCATTTTCACACAAAATGTTCCGAAAAATGAGTCTAACTAAATATGTACACAGAATTTATCAATCCTACGCCATATTATCAACACGGCGATTACAAGTCACGTGGATTCACGCAGCTAACGAACAGTTTAGAATAGTGAGCGGAAAAAGCCATTGTCAGTGAATGTCCGACGATTTCCATATATGGAAGTAATCGGTAAAAAAGCGACCCATAAATTCTCGATCTTGGCGGGAATAATTTTGTTACCAAAATAAATTAACTACATCACAGGATTCCCCAGATCTAGGCGAATCCAATGATGTATATAATACGTAGGGTTGCAGGCTTGGTTGCTATGGGAAAAACTAGGTCGAATTAGGCATATTTTCTCGAGTTTGAGAAAATCTCTCTGTACCATACCTTTTTCAAAGTCAAAATACATATTGTTAGAGTGCATTTTGACATTTAATTCTTTTATATTTAGATTCAGGAGATGTTAAAGTATCAGAAAATGGACTAATCCCAAAATCCATCATTTTTGTATTTTGACGTTAATTTGAAGCCCGCTCCTGGCCTTAACAAAAACATCATCCACAACAACTGACCACATCTACGTCACCTGTGCAGAAAACATTATAGAATGTTTTGTTCCTATTGTCGCAATGAGTGACCACTTTCCAATATGTTGCACGTGGTCAAAGAATAAATATAAAGCTCCCAGAAATAAACATATACGTATTAAATTGGAACCTTCAACAATTTCAACCATGAACTATTTTTACATGATTTGCGAGCTGCACCTCTAACCAGTGCTTATCCGCTTTCTGATCCCGATGATGCCATTGCTCATTGGACATGTATCTTTCATTGTGTGTTTGATAACCACGCACAAACTGAAGAAGTTCGTGTGAAACGACAGATCAAATCTCCTTGTATCACATCAGCAGTGCTAGAAGCCATGAGGCAGCGAGATCGAG
Organism: Oreohelix idahoensis; assembly: GCA_024509875.1. Lineage (NCBI taxonomy): Eukaryota > Metazoa > Mollusca > Gastropoda > Stylommatophora > Oreohelicidae > Oreohelix > Oreohelix idahoensis. The sequence continues at coordinate 81,638 of JAMPIV010000045.1, read as the reverse complement.
CTGACAAAAATAAGGACTTTAACACACAGAGAGCACAAAGGAACAAGGTACACTATTTAATACGTAGAGAAAAGAAAAGAAATACTTTAAAAACTTAGTTCAGAAACAAACAGAGAGTAAAGATGTGTGGAAAGCAATCATTACTCTAGCAAACAAATGAAATTTGCAAGACTTGTTATCCCCCAACACCTCATTTACTTAAACAGACTTTAGCAATTGCTTTCAGGCAGAAATAACCAGTCTTAAATATACGATACCAGATTCCCCTTGTGACCTAGGCCAACTGTCAGCATTCTGTGAGAACAAATGCACAAACACAATCCTATCCGACATTCCGTTTATGACAGTTAACGAAGTGTATAACTATCATCTAGGCCTTAAAGAGAATAACTCATCAGGACTTGACGGAATCAGTAATCGAGTACTGCGCCGGTTATTAGTGACTCACTAACATACATGCACAATCTATGTATCGCAATAAATTATTTTCCGTCGCACTTTAAAGCCGTTATGGTATATCCTCTTTTCAAACCTGGTTCCTCCGATAATTTATACTTTGGTAACTATAGGCCAATCTCTCTAATATCATCGCTATCCAAACCACTCGAAAAACACATACATAAAATAACACTACAACACCTAGTTAACAATGACTAGCTAATTGATAACCATTCATGCCACACTGTTCTAACTAAGATGATAGACAACTGGCACCTAAATATTAACAACGATAACATGAGTGCGGCAATCTTTGTAGACTTTAAAAAAGCATTTTATATGATAGATCATGCTATTTTACTTAGAACACTAGAAACATCAAAAGTAAACTTTCAACTGGTGACGATAATTAAATCATTCCTGTCAGACAGAAAACATATAGTTTCTTACAATAACTCATCTTCAAACCCAGCCGTAATAAAAACTGGCGTGCCTCAAGGTTCTATACTTGGTCCTCTGCTTTTTGCAATATACATTAACGACCGTCCACTACACATCAAGAACTCCTCCCCTTTATCTTCTCATTTCTTGTTCCACTGTCACTTGTCTAGTTCTTGTCCCCAGTTTCACGTTGGTAACCATGTCATACAATTTTAATAACTCTATTTTACGCAAGCAACCTTTTATGAAAGTCTGTAGCTCTTTGGTTGTTGTCTTTGTTGTTCTCCATGTCTGAGAGCCATACAATAGTACTGACTTCACATTTGAGTTGAAAATTCGTATTTTCGTATTGGATCCGATTTCTCGTGACCTCCATATATTTCTCAATGCAATGAAAGATCGTATTGCTGTTTGTATTCTTAGTTTGATATCACTGTCTGTCCCTCCAACTTTGTCTATATTGCTGCCAAGATATGTGTACGATTCTACATCTTGTATTGGTGTTTCTTCAAGTTCAATCCTGTTATCATAACTTGGATTTATTCTTATTATTTTTGTCTTTTCCCTGTGTATTTTCAGACCAAATAGCTGTGACCTCTCATCGAGTGTTTACGGTAATGGGACAGAAGAGCCTAGTCATCAGCAAAATTCAGATCATCCAACTGCTTAGTCAGAGTCCACTGGATTCCATTTCTGTTGTGTGATGTCGATGTTTTCATAACCCAATCTATTGCTAGTTAGAAAAGAAATGGAGACAAGAGGCATCCCTATCTCACTCCCGTTCTTATCATAAACGGTTCTGTAAGTTGCCCTTCATGAAGAACTCTCCATGTCATGTCTTCATATGTTTTCTTTATTAAATTAATGATCTTCAGGGGAACTCCATAATGCCTCATCAATTTCCAAAGTGATTCTCTGTCTACACTGTCAAATGCCTTTTCGTAGTCCACAAATCCGATGTACAGTATTGAATTCCATTCCAGACTTTGTTCAACTATTATTCTCAAAGTGGCTATCTGGTCTGTACATGATCTGTTTTGTCGAAAACCTGCGTGTTCATCTCTCAGTTTCTTGTCTATGGACTCTTTTAATCTCTCAAGGATAATCCTGTTTAATACTTTTTCTGGCACTGATTGTAACATTATTCCTCTATAATTTGTGCACTCTTGTAAATTTCTCTTCTTAGGCAACTTAACCAGATATCCTTCCTTCCATTCTGCTGGTATCTTTTCCTTTTCCCAGACTTTACCAAGTAATTTATATAACATCTCTGTAGCCGTGTCGATATTTGCTTTGAAGTCCTCTGCTGGAATGCCATCAGGTCCAGACGCTTTTCCATCTCTTAGAAGCTTTATGGCTTTCTTTATTTCTTCCTTCGTTAGTCTTTCACCGTTAATTTGTAGCACTTCTTTTGCTGGCTGGATGTCCGGGCGATTTTGTGGAGCTGGTCTATTGAGAAGGTCCTCAAAATATTCTGTCCACCTCTTCATTTGCTCTTGTATATTGCTGAGCAGTTTCCATTCTTGTCTTTTATGAGGCAACTTGTTTGCTTGTATTTCCCTGTTATCTTCTTTGTGCTGCTATACAGTTCTCTAATATTTCCTTTGGCTGCAGCATCTTCTGCCTCTCTTGCCAACTCCTCAATATACTTCCTCTTGTCTCTTTTGATACTTATTTTTACTTCTTTGTTTGCTTCTGTGTACACTTCTTGAGCCTTGGCTTTGGACCTTCTGATTTTGCTTGTGTTTGAGTCTGCTTTCTTGTTTTTTCTGTCTTTTATCTTGTTGATGGTTTCTGTTGTTATCAATGCTTTTTGTTGTCGTTCCCTTTTCCCCAGTATTTCGTCACATGTCTCATTCCATACAGTTTTGATTTGCTGCCAAAAGTCTTCTGACTGTACTGTTTACAAGAGGGATAAAAGTTGTAACACACTCAAACTTTCGTTACAGAAAGATACATATAATCTGATCAAGTGGTGCAACGGAAATCACATGCTAATAAATATCAATAAAATAAAATGCATGTTAATATCAACTAGACAACAATTACAAAATTCAGAGAAAGCTAAACTTCAGATCTACATTGGTACCTCACTAATTGAAACGTTAATGAACATAAAACTCTAGGTATAGTCGTTGACCACCATCTAAATTGAAACTCACATGCGCATGCACTGACCAAGCAAACGGCACAGAAAGTTCACCAGTCAGCTAAAATCAAACATTTCCTATAGTGCATTTCACAATGTTTGCCGCTGTTTAATATTCAATATCTCTGCAACCACTTGATCGTAATTGTTGCAACTTTGCATATGACCTAATGATCGCTATGTCCCTAGGGGGACCTTTTTTTCCTCGTTAACAAACTTATGGTTTTAAATTTTCTTTATTTAAAGTATACAAAATCGATCACCTCCTAGTCCAACCGTGTATTGACAGGGCTTACCCCTTCATATTTGTGAGCTATTTCGATTTAACATCTTGAACGTATTTCAAGTGATTTTTCCCTGTGTTTCAGCACACTACCGCACTGTTTTGAACATTACATTGATCCTTCCGGTGTGTTCAGTTACCGTTCATAGGCGTATCTTGCTGTATTCTAGGTCTGTAATACAATGGGTATGAAAGTCAAGTTCCTTACACTGCATACAATGGCAGTGAAGATGTATAAATATTTCTGCAGAGAAGCTAAACGTGGTAAACTGTATCGGAGTCTCTCAAATCCTGAAAAGAGAACTATTCACGCTTTGGGTTTAAGTAATCAGTTAACAAACCCATCTAACATTCGAATTGTATAGACGCCTATGCCGAAAATATGCAACTTCCTTCATTTACGGTAATTATTTTCTTCCACGACAAAATTATTACTTCGTTAAAAAAGTTCAAAGGAATTAACCGTTGCATGAAAAGAACACTACCTGCAACATTGAATTTTATAAAAACTTTGGGACATTGAAAATATAAGACCACATGCAAAAAATCATGTTTATCAGTGCAAGGAATATGGAGATATTTGAAGTCAATCGTCGACCGATCTTTTTGAAACGCACTATAGATGAAGACGCACGAAAATTGTTCTAAATATCTCACATACAAGCAAACCTTGACTATTGCTCCACAATCTGGGATGGTTGCTCAATGTCCTAAATAAAGAGACTCCGTTCACTACAAAAGCGTGCAGTGCGTCTAGTCTCTGACAACTGCCTAACTCAGTGTGAAGATCTATATAAAAATCTCTTGTTGTGACCTCTCATCGAGGATTTTCATTTTATCTAGCATCTGATTATGGTTATGGGACAGAAGAACCAAGTCATCTGCAAAATCCAGATCATCAAGCTGTTTAGTCAGATTCCACTGGATTCCATTTTTGTTGTGTGATGTCGATCTTTTCATAACCCAATCTATTGCTAGTTAGAAAGGAAATGGAGACAAGAGGCATCCCTATCTCACTCCCATTCTTATCCTAAACGGTTCTGTAAGTTGCCCTTCATGAAGAACTCTGCATGTCATGTCTTTATATGTTTTCTTTATTAAATTAATGATCTTCAGGGGAACTCCATACTGCCTCATCAATTTCCAATGTGATTCTCTGTCTACACTGTCAAATGCCTTTTCGTAGTCCACAAATCCGATGTATAGTGGTGAATTCCATTCCAGACTTTATTCAACTATTATTCTCAAAGTGGCTATCTGGTCTGTACATGATCTGTTTTGTCGAAAACCTGCGTGTTCATGTCTCAGTTTCTTGTCTATGGACTCTTTTAATCTCTCAAGTTTGATTCTGTTTAATACTTTTCCTGGCACTGATAGTAACATTATTCCTCTATAATTTTTGCACTCTTGTAAATTTCCCTTCTAAGGCAACTTGACCAGATAACCTTAGTTCCATTCTGCTGGTATTTCCTCTCTCTCTCCCAGACTTTGCCAAGTAATTTGAATAATATCTCTGTAGAGGTATCAATTTCTGTTTTGATGGCCTCTGCTGGAATGCCATCTGGACCAGTTGTTTTTCCAGAACAGATTTGTCCAGGGTCTAACAGTCTGCCCTTCCACTCGCATTTATTTTGCATATTATATCCTTTCATTCCCACATGTTACTTAAAGCATTAATATGAAGGCATGCAACATCATAAAGGTAATATAACAGCGTACGTTTACAGTGTGCAGTCGTAATCAAAATTAAGTATTTTTCACAAAACAAACATTATAATAAAATAAAATGAAATGAATTTTTTAAAAAATAGAAAAAAAAATTAAAAAATTTAAATTTAAATTTAAAAAAAAATAATTTAAAAAAATTATTAAATAAAAAAAAATGTAAAAAATAAATAAATAAAAACTAAAATTAAAAAATTAAATTAAAAAAAAAATCATCTCCGTACAGTAACTCATGAATTCGAAGATAATCAGATTAGGTGGCATGGTGTCAGAACTCATGAAATATTTGACAGTCTGCTATTGAAGGATGTGAGACTTGGTGTTATTTCTTTGCCCACCTTAACCCAAGAGCAGAATCAGTAGGAGATATTTTTTTTTTATTAATGTGTTTGCTACTTTTCTTTGTAGCACGCCCCTTTCAACCATACACCATGTACATGGAGTTGTTGGTTATATCAGGACGTGTTTCCTTTATTGTAATATGTTTTTGTTTGTATTTATTTTATACTATATTATCTCTAGTCGGTATTTTTCCTTTTGTAGTTATAGTTCAATATGGTTTTTTTAAAAAAATCCAAAATATGCTATTTTCTAAGTTAGTATGTTTTTAATTTTCACTGGATGGTTTATTTGGTTAATCTGTGTGTATCTGGGGCGAGTCTTTCACCAGTTTGGACTACTGGCTCAAATCCTTATTTGTTTTTTATATGTTAGCTTTAGTTTTTGTAATATAGTGTTTTATTAACTTTTGCATTTCTGAAGGGGTCTTTGTGCCTATGAGATTTTCTACACTCATTTCTACCTTGTGGTTATTACAGTGTGTCTTAATGTTTTGCCTCTGTTGGTCATATTTCTTGCAGTCCACCAGAAAGTGTCTAATTGTGTTTGGTTCTTGACACTCTTCACATGTGGGTTCCTCAATCATGAAATATCCAGTTCCAAGCTTGAGCCTCAGCAATTTTTTATTAATTGGTATTTTTAGTTCATCTTTTATTTGACATTTTTTGCTTGGTTTTTTAAGGATTTTATATGAGTGTCTTGCTTTTTTCCTTTGGTCCCATGCTGTTATCCACTCTTTAGTTATTTCTTGAGCAATTAAGCTCTTAATTTCAAACTTCCCTAAGCCTACTTCAATTTTGTTATGGCTAGTTCTCCCCCCTTTGGCTTCTTTGTCTGCAAGCTCATTTCCTGCTATCCCCACATGTGATGGTATCCATGTTAGTGTTGCACTGCATCCTATAGTTTGTAGATATGTATTAACCTGTAGAATTTCCTCTATAATATCTGGCCTACTACATTCATTTCTGTTTCTGCAGTAGGAGAGATAGATGGACATAACTTTATTTAAAAGGGTAAAGAATTGGGGAACAAGGTCTGTCCAACCATCCAGCCCTTTATCTTTCATTCTGTATCCTAACACTCACTCATGTGGTCATCAACAATTAATCTGCATTTTTGAATGTGTCATTAAACATCAATACACATATTACATAAACACATTTTCGCTTATATACGTACATTCTTGAGGGAAAATGAAATAATAATAATTATTTATTCCGCACTTCTGTAGCACGACACGTCTTCAAGCGTCAAAAATGTATATCTGCTTATTCTCTAAGATGAGATATGGGTAGTGCTAGCTATCCAACAGTGCACTAAACGCAGATAATGAAACTAACGATGGAAAAGCACAAGAAATACTTTTCTTGGTGGTATGGTCATAAATCCAACAATTTCTTTGTTCTGCTTCTGTTAAAACCAGAACACAGAAAAACATAAAGACATGACAAACCATTTAGTCTTGTCTTCTAAAGACGATAGCATATGGGATACTTTTTCTTGACGGACACTACTTAGGTTGAAGTGAGGTAAGGATAATTTTTGTTTGTTTGTTTTTTTTAAAAATACAATTTTGCCTCGTTTTGGCGAGTCGCGTCTCGTTCAACCTAGTCGGTTATATCAGGGTGCATGTCCAAATATAATATACCTTTAGGTCAGATAACATAAGTTAAAAAATAATTTTAAAATGATAATAAGGTAAATAAAAGCAAGTCAAAAATAATAATTTTAAAATGAGCTACCCTTTTTTTTTTATAATTTTTATTTGGTTGGTACAAATCCTATGGACATCTAACGGAATGAAGAATAATATTACAATGCAGGCCAGCAATAGGAACAAATAACAGTGAAGTGATACTTGGCAGTTCAATATCACGTCTTGGAAGAAACTGAACCATCAGTGTAATATTCTAACAGACAAGAGTAAGGCTTGGAATGGGATCTCAAATCATTGGAGCAACCAAGTATCGGAATAAAACAAGCTACGGCACAAGTTGTACAGTAATAGTCAAGGAAAGAGTGAGAAAATATCGCACTTGATTTATTAGAAACTCTGGTCTTTGTCCTGTCTCTTAATACTTCGGTCACTTCCTTTTGGTTGTACATAGTACATCATATTTTTGGTGTGTTACATACCATGCCTGCCTCTACAACAAATAGTTATCTCTGAGAAATATTTTTTTCACTATATATCTTGTCACCCTAGCCTCAAAAACATATCAGACTAGTCTTTAAAAATTGCTACTTCTTTCATGACCACTCTCCAAAAATAATGTCTTTATGTTTGATAACTACAATTTATATTTATTACTGCGTTTATTACTGCCGAGTAGATAATATTTATTTGAATTAATCGCTTTTAATGGAAAATCGAACCCAATGACCAACAGTACTTTTGAGTGGCACAAAGTGCCACACTAAGTGATATGTTAATACACATGCATGATGTTTTCACGTTCTTGCCTTGACTGTGACTGTACAACCTTTGCTGTAGCTTCTTTTCTTCCGATAGTTGGTTCCTTCAATAATGTAGGATCCCATTCTATGTCTTACTCTTCTCTGCCAGATTATTGCACTGATGGTTCAGATTGTTCCACTACGTCATATTGAAGAGTCAAGTATCACTTCACTATTATGTGTTCACATTGTTAGCCTGCCCGCTGGCCTTCCTAGCGATATCATTGTTCTTTCCTTTAGATGTCCATAAGATTTGTAATACTGCTCTGTAAAACCAACCAAATAAAATTAATAACAAAAAGGTCACTCATTTTAAAACTATTATCCTTGATTTGCTTCTATTTACCATATCGTCACTTTAAAATTAGTATCCTTACCACATTTCAACCTTAGTAGTGTTGTGAAGAGAAACCGTATCGGTTAAACTAACAGCCCTTACTTGACTTCAACCTAACTAGTGGAATAGAAGACAAAATGTCACTTATATTGCCGTCTATAGAAGACACGACTGAATGGGTTGCTCTGTATTTATGTTTTTCTGTGTTGTAGTAAAGTGAATCCGTATCACAACACGCTCAAATTCCCCGCTCAAAACGAACTAGCTAACGTATTTTAAATCTAACAATAACTACAGTATTTGAAATTTGTCTGAGGGTCCTGTCAAATTTACCGCCAACAATTTAACTAGAGTATTTGAATTTTTCTAAGAAAACAAGTTAAAAGTTACCACCCCCCCCCCCCCCCCTCCTTGACGTAGTAAAATTTAACGAAATCAAATCTTATTAGTAATGACACTTGAAGTAAATGCCAGGGATATCTCAAATTATAGCGCTGATATTGCTTAACATATACACATAGAGATTCCCTCATACAAAATTATCTTGAAGTAGAAAAATTTAATTTAGTAATATTTCCACATCAGGTTAAGATCACATTTAATCACACACAAAATAACCGCATTTAAATGCAAAGGAATAACTAAAGGAAAACTATAGAGAACGATAGAGAATAATTGGCTGTTTAATTATCACTTTTGATAATTAAAATCGGTTCACACATAACTATGATATAAAATAAACAGATTCGGTCAGATTAGACAAACACTAAAACTGCTCAATTCTATAGCCTAGGAAATAGTTAACTTTTTTAACTCGTCATCTGATTGGTCGGGTGTAGTTTGATAAAAATTAACACCTGGTTGTAAGTTCCGCCATTAGACCATAAGCGTGCATGCCAAGCTGACATGTTCAGAACGAGTCAGAAGGACAAGCCTTTGTCGTCTGTACTGAAAGATCAATGCTATAGCCCTTTACAGTTGGTCAGCTTGTGTATCATACACTGTATGTGAATATTCTTTACTTGAGGGTTGTATTACGAAGTTACCTTGTTGCTGCAGTAGCCTGAGAGAGAGAAGAACATGTGGGAGTTGAGTGCTCATGCTACACATTAAAGCTAGACTTCTTTTCTTCAGTCAGGAGGCACAACGTTGGTGTTCAGGACTATGATCGCCAAAAATAATGCAATAACTCTTCCATAGCCAAATCCTTTATACAGGCACTGACACTTCATCCAACCACATAATTTCACCAAGTAAATATATACCTCCTGAGAGTGATGAAAATAACAGACCTTACAGGGTAGTATTTGTGATAATATCAAGAACTGTCGGTATGGACTTTCCAGTGACTTTTTGCTGTACACAAATGGACAGAGTTTCCAAAAATATTTATTTTAGCAAGTATATAACCTTTTCTTGAGTTTGATATTTACGGACCCAAAAGTTTGAGGTTCAGGAAAATAAAATTGTAGATATACTTTTAAGACAGTCTTGCTTAATTTTCCTTAAAGTTAAAGTTCTGTTTTGAAATTCATAACTGTTTTAAATACATTACCCTAGACACTTTGCCAAATAACAACACACAGATAACATACTCTTGGTGAGATCTCAAGAGGTAGCGGATAGGGACCCAGAGAACTTCATCTTCATCATTGCTTACTCTGGGAAATTACATAGCTGGACCTCACCTTGATTGTCTATACACCCTTGCTCTTTTCAGAGAAGGGGGTATTTCTTGTAAAACCAGTATCTTATCTGGCACTATCCTTGTATCCTCTGATACATCTTTTTGTCCAGGATATCTTATAAATTAATAACATCAGAACCTCTTATCACATATTGGGGTCCTGTCCGGGATAATTTTTCCACCATACCCTGGGACTTTTACTGGAGGGAATAATAGATAAGTAAATATAAAATACAATTAAACAACTTGTGGTGAGATTGGATGAGCTGTCATTGCCCATAGTTAATTAAGTTAGTAATATTTGCTAATTTATGATATAAGTTGTTAATAATTTGTTTACAAGTGAGAGAATGGCAGACTTGGCCAAATTTAGATCTGCTACAGTGCAGACGGCAAAAGACCTTGGCATGAGTGGGGACACTCTGATTCAGTATTTAACTTCTGAATGTGACAAATTTATAGATAGGGAAGATAGGAGGTTAGCTGAAGAGAAAAGATTACAATTAGAGGCTGATAGGGAGGCTAGGAAATTAGAGGTTGATACGGAGGCTGAATCTAAAAGGTTACAGTTAGAGGCTGAAAGAGAGGCTAGGCAGATGGAGGCTGAAAATGAGGACAAGAAATTGCAGAGAGAGGCCGAGGACAAGAAATTGCAGAGAGAGGCAGAGCAAAAGAAATTGCAAAGAGAGGCAGAGGAAAAATGATTGCAGATGGAGGCGGAAAAGGAGGAAAAAAGATTGCAAATGGAGGCAGAGGAAAAACGTTTGCAAAGGGAGCATGAGTTAAGACTAAAAGAAATGGACTTAAATGACATATTCCAGAAAATGGAAGCAGCCCATCTACCTCTGACACTAGTGTAAGTCAGGGTGCCTCAAACTCAGCCATGAATTATTTTCATTTAGATCCCTTTGTGGAGAAAGAAGATGACATTGAATCATTTTAAATAGATATGAAAGACTAGCTACTAACTACGGGCTGGAAAAGGAAAAGTGGAGTCTAAAATTATCTCAAGGGTTGAGAGGAACTTCGTCTGAAGTTTTCTCCAAATTAAGTAACGAAGATCAAGAAAACTATGACCTCCTAAAACAAGCATTGTTAGTCAGATATGAGAATAATGCTGAATTTTATAGAAAGAAATTTAGAAATAGTAAGCTGCTGTCTGGAGAAACATACCACCAGTTCTCTGCAAGACTAGAAACCTACTTGGAAAAATGGTCTGCTCTGGGGAAAACCAAAGACTTAAAGGAAATGATTATGATGGAGCAGTTAAGAGAGTCCATGGCTCTAGACTTGAGAAAATTTGTCATGGAACAAGGGGCAGAGAGGTTGGGGGAGATTCTCAATGTTGCTGAGAGATATCAGGCAGCCCAGTCAGAAGTGGCTGGAGTTAAAAAGAAACAAGCTGAGAGTAATAAAACCCCACAAAACCAGAATAAGTTTGAAAATAGGGATCAACCCCATAGATTTAAACAAAGTTATGATAGGCCTAGGTTTGATCCTAGAGACAGAAACCCACAGGTAAATGAAAAGAAACCCTACATACCAGAAGCAAAATGGTGTAAGATTTGCAAGTTAAATAATTATTACACAAAAGACTGTAGGAAGAAAAACCCTCCATATTTCGCTGCATGCCTTAAAACAGGAAACATGGGAAAGAAGGAACTGCCTACAGGACAGCAGGAACCTCATCATCCCCTTGTATGTGAAGAAGTAGTATGCAATGGGGCCACTATTAAGTGCCTTTATGATACTGGATTGGATTTTGACTCAGTCGGGAGTTCTAACCTAGTGCACCCAGATCAATATACCACAGAAACAGTGGAGATACAAGGGGCAACTAAGGACGTAGCAACCATGACACTTCCCGTTGCAAGGATAAATGTAAAAACTCGCTCTGTGGAAGGAGTGATTAGAGCAGCAGTGATAAATGAACCAATCTACCCTCTGATATTGGGGTGTAGATATGTGTTTTTGGGAAGTCCCAAAAGACCAGTGATTATGACAGCAGTACAGATAAGGTCACAGTCAAGGAAGGAGGAAGAAAACCCAATAAATACTCATCCAGAGGAGACGGTGGACATGAGAAAATTGGTACCACATGTCAAAGAGCATCTGTGAAATTATATTGGCCAGGCGTAGCTGCAGACATTGCAAAATTTGTGGAGGCCTGTGACCAATGTAACAAGGGAAAGCCCACACGATGGGAAAATAAACAGGATCTAGATAAGCATTGTGGCAAACCTAGACCTGAAAATAAAAATCAATATGATAAGGTAGACACGGTGGATATGAAAACCCCTTTTCACACACAGTCTTCAAATAAACCAGTTAGAATGGCCACTATGCGTATTGTACAAAAAGTGACCTCAACCCAGTCCCACCCGACCATCCCTTGGTCGGAATTCCTGGAACCGGACGAAAAAAGAAGAAAGGGCAGTCCTCTCAATTTGAAACTTAAACTGCGGGGAAACCCCAGGAGAAAAATTGGTAGTGGACGGTTGGTATGTGATAGCAAATTAACGGAAGAAAAGCCACCACCACAATACTTCCAATTACATGAGCGTTACCGGAATGGCACCGGTACCATGGATAATGGGTCGGCCACATTAAAAGTCAATTGGAAGCCTTATTGAGGACATGGACAGATGAGAAGGCAGAAGAGACTGTAACCTCATCATATCAGTATGTGAATGAGTTGACCACTCGGTTAAAAACTGACTGGAAACTAGCAAATGATAATCTGAGAAAAACCAGAAAGAAGCATGCTGAGTACTATAACAGGAAAGCGAAGGATAGGGAGCTTGCTGTAGGGGAGAAGGTGCTTCTTCTATTACCCGGTAGCAGCAACAAACTTCAGATAGGATGGCAAGGTCCATACAAAGTTTTAGAAAAGGTATCTAGAGCTAATTACAAGATAGACAAAAAGGGAAAGGAAAAGGTCTATCATGTGTACCTCCTCAAGAAATATCATGATAGAAGAGTTTTGGAAGGTGCACATTTAATGACCTTGGCCATAGCCACTGAAATGAAAAATGAACCACTCATCTCTTATGAATACCCCCTGAAACCATGCGAAACTCCTGCACAGGTAAAAGTTAGCAATCATCTGACAAAAGGGCAGAGGGAAAAGATTCAGAAGGTTCTGGAGAATCATACAGACGTGTTAACGGACAAGCCGGGGCACACTAACTTGTTGGAGTATGATATGAAATTACTAGACCCAACACCCATCTGTATGAGAACCTATACTATCCCATTCGCTAAAGAGCAAGCTTTAAAAGGAGAGTTAGAATATTTATTACAAGAAGGAATTATTTCTCACAGTGTATCTCCTTATAGCTCCAGTGTGGTATTACTGAGAACACCCTCTGGGGAACATAGGCTGTGCATAGATTACAGGAAACTGAATGCTATCACAGAAAGTCAGGTGGATCCATTACCTGATACTAATCAACTGTTTGCCAGATTGAATAAGGCAAAATATGTTTCCAAGGTAGATCTCAGTAAGGGATATTATCAGATTCCAGTGAAGCCTAAGATTCGACCTTATCTGGTCTTTAGCACATCGGAAGGGCACTATGAGTTCAATATGTTGCCTTTTGGATTAAAAAATGCTCCGAGTGTGTTTTCTAGAATGATGAAAAAACTATTGGATCCTCTAAAAAAATCCATGTATTACCAATTTCATGGATGACATTCTCATTGCCACGGAAACGTTTGAGGAACATATAGACTCCCTAAATATGTTATTTCACAGACTCAGGGAGGCAAATCTGACTGCTAGACCCACCAAATGTTGTATTGGATGCAAGGAATTGGAGTTCCTGGGACACACTGTACATCAGGGGAGCATGACCCCTGATCCTAAGAACTTAGAAAAACTACAGAGAGCACCTAGACCACAAACTAAGAAGGATGTTAGATCATTTGTCTCACTGCGTAGATTCTATCAAAAAAATATCCAGAATTTTAACTCTGTGTGTGTTCCTCTGACAGACCTAACTCGTAAAGGGAAGCCAGATAAAATAGAATGGTCTTCAGAATGTGAGCTGGCATATAATGAGCTGAAACAAAAACTCACCAGTAAGCCCATATTGAAACTACCTGATTTCAGTCAAGAACTTGTGGTGAGAACGAACGCTACTAATGTGGGATTTGAAGCCACGTTGTTACAAAGGTCCTCATCACCAGAAGGAGAATTGAACCCTGTTGCTTATGCCAGCCGCAAATTGAACAGAGCGGATCAAAATTACTCAACTATAGAAAAAGAATGTTTGGCCTTAGTTTGGGCAATAAAGAAATTCCAGATCTATTTGTATGGTAGGCATTTCGTGGTCCAAAGCGATCAGCAGCCCCTGGTTATCTTTGCTCAGGCAAAACATGGTAATGCACGATTGTTAAGGTGCTCTCTTCTCATACAACCTTACTCGTTTACCATTGAGTACATTCATAGATTGCAGAACGTTGGGGCAGATTTCTTGAGTAGGCACCCACCTGCAGGAATCCAGGATCGCACTAAGGCATAGTTGAGTCAATGTGAACGTGATTGTATACGGATATGAAAGCTGCACTAGTGGTTCGCGCTTTTCTAACGGAAGAGATATGTAGTAAAGTGAATCCGTATCACAACACGCTCAAATTCCCCGCTCAAAACGAACTAGCTAACGTATTTTATATCTAACAATAACTACAGTATTTGAAATTTGTCTGAGGGTCCAGTCAAATTTACCGCCAACAATTTAACTAGAGTATTTGAATTTTTCTAAGAAAACAAGTTAAAAGTTACCCCCCCCCCCCACCCCCTTGTTAAACACCCACCCCAATATTTATCGAAGGACGTAGTAAAATTTAACGACCAATCAAATCGTTACCTCTTTTTTATAATGACAAGAAAATTTTTGGTTGAAGTGGAAATAATGCCTATTTTGGGTTTTTGACCGAACTTAAATAATTTATTTCTTAATAACTAAAGATACTTAAAATGCAAGGGATATCTCAAATTATAGCGCTGATATTGCTTAACATATACACATAGAGATTCCCTCATACAAAATTATCTTGACGTAGAAAAATTTAATTTAGTAATATTTTCACATAAGGTTAAGATCAAATTTAATCACAAAAATATAAAACCCATTTGAATGCAAAGGAATAACTAAAGGAAAACTATAGAGAACGATAAAGAATAATTGGCTGTTTAATTATCACTTTTGATAATTAAAATCGGTTCACAAATAACTATGATATAAAATAAACAAACTCGGTCAGATTAGACAAACACTCTTAAAACTGCTCAATTCTATAGCCTAGGAAATAGTTAACTTTTTTAACTCGTCATCTGATTGGTCGGGTGTAGTTTGATAAAAATTAACAACTGGTTGTAAGTTCCGCCATTAGACCATAAGCGTGCATGCCAAGCTGACATGTTCAGAACGAGTCAGAAGGACAAGCCTTTGTCGTCTGTACTGAAAGATCAATGCTATAGCCCTTTACGGCTGGTCAACTTGTGTATGTGAATATTCTTTACTTGAGGGTTGTATTACGAAGTTACCTCGTTGCTGCAGTAGCCTGAGAGACAGAAGAACATGTTTGAGTTGAGTGCTCATGCTACACCTTTTCTTCAGTCAGGAGGCACAACGTTGGTGTTCAGGTCTATGATCGCCAAAACAGATGCAATAACTCTTCCAAAGCTAAGTCCTTTATACAGGCACTGACACTTCATCCAACCACATAATTTCACCAAGTAAATATATACCTCCTGAGAGTGATGAAAATAACAGACTTTACAGGGTAGTATTAGTGATAATATCAAGAACTGTGGGTATGGACTTTCCAGTGACTTTTTGCTGTACACAAATGGACAGAGTTTCCAAAAATATTTATTTTAGCAAGTATATAACCTTTTCTTGAGTTTGATATTTACGGACCCAAAAGTTTGAGGTTCAGGAAAATAAAATTGTAGATATCCTTTTAAGACAGTCTTGCTTAATTTTCCTTAAAGTTAAAGTTCTGTTTTGAAATTCATAACTGTTTTAAATACATTACCCTAGACACTTTGCCAAATAACAACACACAGATAACATACTCTTGGTGAGATCTCAAGAAGTAGCGGATAGGGACCCAGAGAACTTCATCATCATCATTCCTTACTCTGGGAACTTACATAGCTGGACCTCACCTTGATTGTCTATACACCCTTGCTCTTTTCAGAGAAGGGGGTATTTCTTGTAAGACCAGTATCTTATCTGGCACTATCCTGGTATCCTCTGATACATCTATTTGTCCAGGATATCTTATAAATTAATAACATCAAAACCTCTTATCACATGTGTTTTGGTTTTAACAGAACAAGCCCAGAGAAATTGTTGGATTTATGATCACACCACCAAGTAAAGTATTTTTTGTGCGTTTTGTATCGGTAGTTTCATTATCAACATTTGTAACACTGTGAGATAGCTAGCTGTTATGAGTAAAATTTATAACATTTGTGTCGATATCATTAGAGGGTAGGACAAGGCTTCTCGTTTGTTTATTATACGTAGTCCTTGGTAACACAGGAAGTGACGTCTAGAGATGAATAAAGCTGTGTTAACACTGTTACTTAATTAATTTGCTTAGTTTTCATGAGTTGATAGATAGATAGTTCGATAGGTAGATAAATAAAAAGATAGATAGATAAATAGATAGATAGATACATAGATACATGGATAGATAGATACTTAAATAGATAGACAGATAAACAAACAAATAGACAGATAGATAGATAGATAGATAGATAGATAGATAGATAGATAGATAGATAGATAGATAGATAGATAGATAGATAGATAGATAGATAGATAGATAGATAGATAGATAGATAGATAGATAGATAGATAGATAGATAGATAGATAGATAGATAGATAGATAGATAGATAGATAGATAGATAGATAGGGGGTAGGGCAGGACTGAGTCAGGGATAGTACCTCACGGTGAGAGGCAGCCACAACAATTTTGGGATGGCCTGGATCCTATTTGGTTCCCCTGCTTCTGCCGAGCTCACGTATGGCTCCCAGAGTCTGCTTGTGTATGGCAGCGCCACCCCCGGGCAACGGCTTTGGCTAGCCGGCTAAACTACGCTGAGCAAAGTGAAGAAGGGAGTCCCCCCTCATTAGTACACACAGCTGCTGGCGGAAGAGATAGATGATCGATTTATTCGACAACGACTTTGAAGGCAGGAGCTGGCTCGGCCTGGTATCGAGCTTCAGGGTGCACCAGGGACCAAAGTTGGTAAGCGGCCAGAACCGTTCAGAAAGCAATGGCAAACTAATGAATGAATATTGCAAAGAAATCATGACAGCCAAGAATGATGAATCTCGAAACACAAAGATCAGATGGTGTGGCCCCCAGGCCAGGCAGATCGACTATGCGAACTGGGGAAGAGAACGATGCCAGAGCAAGAACAAGTAATGGTGATGACGGCCAAAAACCTGACTGTGTTACTGCGAAAAGCCCTGACATCGGACTAAAGAAAAAATTAAGAATAGGCACGTGGAATGTAAGAAGCCTACATCAGGGAAAACTTTGTATGATTAGTAAAGAAATGGAAAGAACCAAAACAGACATACTGGGCATTTCTGAACATAGATGGGCCAGACAAGGTCATTTTATAACTCAAACAGGAGAGACCTTCATATACTCGGGGAAGGAAAAGGGCGGTCAGAGCGGGGTTGGTTTCCTCCTGACAAAGAAAGCATCTATAGCACTACTTGGATACAATCCGATTAGTGATCGACTTCTCATGATTAGACTCAAGAGAAAGAAAAGGAACATCACAATTTTACAGGTTTATGCACCCACATCTGCAGCAGATGATGATGAAATTGAGGAATTTTACAACAGTTTACAAGAGCCTTTAGGGAAAGTGGAAAAAAAGGGATATCATGATAATCATGGGCGACTTTAACGCGAAAGTTGGCATCGAAAGAACAGAGGAAGAGAAAAAGGTGCGAGGTCCATTCGGTATAGGACATAGAAACGAAAGAGGAGAAAACTAATCGAATTCTACTTAGAAATATACCTCTCCATTACAAATACCCTATTTAGACAACATCCCAGAAGGCTCTATACATGGACCTCACAAGATGGCAACAGCATGAAATCAAATAGATTACATCTTGATACAACAAAGATGGAGGTCAGGTATATCATCTACAAAGACACTCCCAGGAGCAGATTGTGATTCAGATCATGAGCTACTAATTGCAGATTTTAAGTTAAAATTGAAAAAAGTGACAAAAGGTGCTCGGCCTCTCCTTCTCGATGTAAGCGCCATACCACCTAAATATAACATAGAAGTACAAAACAGAGTCGAAGCACTGATGGCTGTACAAGAGGATATGACACCGGATGAGCTAGCCACACATGCGAGAGATATTCTCATCACATCATCAGAAAACATGATCCCTAGAAAGGTGCATAAGAAGCAGATATTCATCACGGAGGAAACATTGAGGCTCATGGAGGAAAGAAGAAAATTGAAGCAAACAGGGGTAGGAACAGTGACAAATACAAAACCTGCACAAGAAACATCAGGAGAGAGATTAGGAAAGACAAGAAACAGTACATAGCGAATACCTGCAATAGAATAGAAGAGCTGCAATTTCAGGGAAAGGATAGGGATATGTTCAAGGAACTCAGAACGCTAACAGAGGCTTTTAGACCATCATTATATGTAATCAATGATAAAAATGGTAACATATTAACAGAAAGTAAGGATATATTGGACAGATGGAAGGAGTACTGTAGAGAAATGTATGAAGATAGTACAAAGACACCAGACATGACGATTGAAAGTGAAGAGAGAGAGAGCCAGAACCTATATTAGATGAAGTACGTGCAGCAATCAAAAGCCTAAAGAAAGGGAAATCACCAAGATGCGATGATATACCAACTGAACTAATCCAAGCAGGAGGAGAGGCTAGTGTCCTCGTTTATCATGCACTATGTGTGAAGATATGGAACAGTGCAATCTGGCCCAAAGCATGTAAAAGATCTGTGTATATCCCTCTTCCAAAGAAAGGCAGTTTAAAACTGTGTACCAACTATCGTACTATTGCTTTAATAAGTCATGCCAGTAAAATCCTTTTGCGGATTATCATGAAGAGGATAGAAAGAAAGTTAGAACATGAAATACATGAAGTACAGGCGGGTTTTAGACAAGGCAGAGGTACGAGAGATCACATCTTTAATGTGAGAAACATCCTAGAGAAATGCAGAGAATATAATGAAGATCTTCATGCCTGTTTAGTAGATTACACCAAGGCCTTCGACTGCGTACAACATCAGAAATTGTGGAACATCATGAGAGACATGGGATTTCCAGCGCATTTGATCCATCTAATTGAAACACTATACCATGAACAACAAGCAGCTGTCAGAGTAGCGGGAGAAACATCAGGATGGTTTGAGGTGAAAAGGGGAGTAAGACAGGGTTGCATCCTCTCGCCATACTTGTTTAACATCTATGCAGAAAATATAATGAGAAATGTCCGGAGTAACCAAGGATGTGAACATTGCGATCCGTTCACAATTGGTGGAAATGCGATCCCAGAACTCAGGTACGCAGATGACACAGTTATTGTTTCAAACAGTGCCAAGGGACTAGAACAGTTAATCCTGTCTGTCATAAGACACAGTGAGGATCAGAACCTTTTTCTGAACACACAAAAAAAAGAACAAAGATTATGTCCACAGACAAAACAAGATGCCAACCAAAAATTACTACCAATGATGAGAAAATTGAAAATGTCACACATTTTGAATATCTTGGCTCCATAATTAACAACAATGGAGACTGCTCAAAAGAGGTCAGAAGGAGACTGGCCATAGCAATGCAGAGGTTAAATAAATGAAGAACCTATGGCATAACACCAGCAAATTAATAAAAGTAAAACTTCTGAGAACGTGCATCTTTCCGGTAGCAACATATGGATGTGAATCATGGACCATTACTCAAACATTAAAGAAAAAAATCGAATCTTTCGAAGCAAAGTGTTACAGACAAATTCTCAGAATATCGTGGACCAAGAAGAAGAAAAATATAGACATCCTACACGACCTGAACATCGAGGTAAACTGGCTCATAAACAATATCATGTCCCGGAAAATGAAATATTTTGGCCACATTAAACGCCATAGTGGCTTAGAGAGAGCAGTGATATAGGGTATAGTACCTGGAAGGCGAGGCAGGGGCCGACCAAGACGACGGTGGTCACAGGACATTGAAGACACCTTGAACATGACATTGGAGGAGAAAGGAGGGCAGGCTAGAGATCGAGAGTCTTTCAGGCGGGCTGTGATGAGGGCGACGTTCTGCAAAGGACATGCTACATGATTATAATGATGATTACTTTGACACAAGATAAGTTGACATAAACCCCTCTATTACCGTGACACAAGTTAATGACATAAAACCACTCTATTACCTTGACATTAGATAAGTTGACATAAAACCCCTCTATTTACCTTGACACAAGATAAGTTGACATAAAACCTCTCTATTACCTTGACACAAGATAAGTTGACATAAAACCCCTCTATTACCTTGACACAAGAAAAGTTGACATAAAACCCCGATATTGCCTTGACACAAGATAAGTTGACATAAAACCCCTCTATTACATTGACACAATATAAGTTGACATAAAACCTCTCTATTACCTTGACACAAGATAAGTTGACATGAAACTCCTCTATTACCTTGACACAAGATAAGTGTAACGGAATATTTGCTGTAACAGCTCCCGCAGGCGGGATGGCTGGACAAAGTTAATGTATGGTTTCGCTGATAAATGGCGATCAGCATAAGTCGGGCTTACAGATGGCCGATAGCTGTGTGACTATGGAAATATAATATACGCGAATGTGTATAGGTTCTGTAAGTGTGTCTATGATAAGTCACTCACACCACAGCAACGTAGAAATCAGGAAATGTTGTAAGACCTGGCAACGTTATACAGTTTATTGACGAGACGATCACGTAGACATCATAGCAAGACAATTCACAGCATACAGCAAAAATATCATTCCAGTTCTCAATAGTCTATGACTTTGAATCAATATGAATACAATGCATTAACAAGCCAACGAGATCCGTGGCTTTGAATAACAAGTTCTCTGGGAGAAAACAACATTCTATTCAACACACTATCTATCTGCAAAACTATCCCTCACAGGAATATGAATATAGATTAATGGCCTGTACAATCCGTGGCCTCATAATATCTTCAATATAGTACCTTCTGCAATTATCAAATATTCCTTTCACAAAAAGATATATACTGGAATACACTAGAGAAATGGTAAAACGGCCATTTCCAAGCTCTACCAGCAAAGTAATGTCACGAAAAATCAGCTGCTTAAAACAGCTCAGTACAATTCATTCAAGCGCGAACTCGCAGCTTGAGATGTGAGCAGAATTCATCCGCCTTTCCCCGCAAAAAAAATCATAGAACCTTCGACCCGATTCCTTATCATATTTTTAAAAATAAAGAAACAACTAGTCGGGTAAAAGTTTAAACACTACTCCGCAACAACCCCCGACTAAAAATTCTCTCATCACGCAGAGCGTGTTAACTAGCGTATATAAAAAATCGACCCGTACAATGCAGTCTTTAACACTTAACTCCCCTTAATAAAAATATGACTTAACAGACTACACCGACCCCCGGGAAAAAAAATGATATGATAATTTTTTTTTGAAAAAAAGTACATCGAATAAAAAAAATTGAGGTCGATGCAATCATAATATCTACACATAAGGATTACCCTATATTAAGTCATGTTAACAAAAAAGAACAAAAGAGGGATAGAAGTCAGTGTAAAGTAAAAAAAAAATGAAGTATAGAAATATAATGAGATAAGCATACGAAGATCAACAAATTCAAAGAAATATAAAATATATCAAGTATAGACTAGCTATGCCATCATAAATGAAAAGTGAAAAGAGCAGATGAAGTACAAGAAGAATGAGCAGACAATGGTATATGATGGTAAACAATAAGTTACACAATGCATATTTATACCAAAGACAAAAAACTAGTTACCATTTAAAAATAACATAATTTGTATGATAACCAAGTTAATAAACTTATAAAGTACCAATGAAGAACTTATTATAGACCTCAATTAATAATATCGCTATGCGTAGTTACCCCTAGCGTACAATTAAGCGCTGGGCAAAGAAAAAATACATCACAACCTCAGAAAAAACATTTTTTAATGTACTAATATCGCTATACACATTTACCCCTAGCGCACATTCAAAAGCTGGGCAAAGAAAAAAACCATACAATGTCAGAAAAAACACCTTTTCTAGCGCACAATCAAGCGCTGGGTAAAGAAAAAATACATCACAATGTCAGAAAAAAATACTTTTTTTTCTTGTCCTCATTTTTTTTCCCAAAAAAGAAAATGTACAATACCGAAATGTAATGATAAGTTAAATAGAAATAGTATCATCATTAAAATTGTCATATGCTCAACGTTTATCAAACACAGTATCATAAGAACAACATAATAATGAAATGGTGCATTATCAGAACACAGTCATATATTTAAAAAATAAGGTAATGAAAGGGTGCATAAACATGAACCTAAATAATATCTTAAAGAAGTTATGCCATATCCTAATACAATACTATATAATGTACTATACTGTACTAATATACAATACTATCTACTATCTCCAGAGGTCTTGAAAGAATTTATGAATATGAAGATACCAAAACATATAGTGTGGCGTCAAACTGCCGACTGGTTTCACTGGAACAGCAAATCTAGCGATCAATACCACAGCCTACTCAATCAATATAGCAGCTCTGACTCTCATTGCAAAGCCGTCGCTGTGAAAAAACACAAATGAAAATCTCTGTTTGGTAAAGGTAGGATTTTATAAGATACAACAGTCAATTTTAATTTTGATCTATCAAATGTAGCCGTGTAAACTTCCGACCCATGTACGATGTCAATCAAACCTTCCTCTCCTACATGAGAAAGGATAGCAGAGAAAGTAGCACAGTCTAACTTGGAATAATAATCATATAGAGTGATAAAAGTGTCCGAGACAAATAGCAGTGTGCAATAATGTATGGTAAAGTTATGAATATACAAGATACCGACATCAATAGGCAAATCCATAAGATGGTAATAATGACCAAGAGTGTAATGATGGCCGACAATCTGAGGTTTTGCGCAAGACAAAGTAAATGCAGTAGACAAAGGCGTACATCTTAAAGGCTGAACTGAAGTCATAGCCTGTTGATAAGGGTGGATTTAGGCTGACTACTGGCCATTAAAGATGATAGACCACAAATCTGGCCACTATGGACGTTACAGGTATCAGTCCGAAGTCGTGGATAATCAGCAGCCCAGTACAGTACCGATCCTATAGACACCAGGGATATAATAGGTTGAAGTGTGAGGTGTCTTGTCTGGTCTGTTTAAGCTCGACGTAGGTGCAATCGCTGACATAGCGACATTCATAGAACATAGAACTGTCCTTCGGGCTAAGTATGACCCGTGTACATATTAATCTCAGGTATGAAGATACCTGGGGCGTGACTTCTAGTAGAAGAACCTCTTTTACTGTAATTCGTAGGTGAGCAGAGATCGACCATTGTCAACATAAAGTTAGATTACAGATTTGAAACATAAATGCGGGATTACATTGCTTTGGAATGAACACCACAAAGCACCCGCCACCAGGCGTTTTGAATCATCAAGGGAAGGACCTTGTAAGCTAAACTAACTCACAATAGGACTCCAAATTCCCTATCAAAGAATCACAGACGCAAGATGCGTCCTCTCTGCTTCATAACTTTCATAGACTCTCCGACAGGAAAGCTTCTCTAGCACACCTAACGTCCGGACATGCGCAGAACGCATACACCTGCGTAAGACTCAATACGAGACGATGTAGAGACATTCCAGATAAAGATTTGTAATAAATCGCGCCTTATATGGACAGGAATAAAAACCTCAACACTGGTTTCAATCATTCCAAGAAACAAGTTGACCGATACTACCATATAAGGAGAATGACCACACATCGTTAAAAAAATGGACCGGCGCGTCCCGTCACAAGAGAAGGTAACCATCATTGAAAATGGTAATCACAGTCAAACAAGGGTTATCTAGCTTTGACCGAAAAAAATTAAAAGTGTACAATTCAAACAAGTTAATTATACAATGTCTTTAGAAAATAATTATACAATGTCTTCAGAAAAAATTATGTGCGTAACAGATTACCGCACCCCCCCGGGAAAAAAAAATGAAACTTTTTTTTAAATCTTCGAGCCAGAAAAAACAGGCCCCTAACGCACGTACGATGCGCGGATATAATGCCTAATATTAGGCTAGCTTGACGCATGGAGCGAAACTGAGATTATTTCTCAGATCCTTAGAGAAAATATTTCCCTAAGTGTACACGTATATTCCAGGGAGGTGCCACCAACATACGCCACAGTGATGGCAACATCATAATGCAAGCCAAATCATACTCATACAAATCTATGAAATTAAATATATAATCATAGTATTAAAACAATGAAGTGTAATGAACTACACATCTTAAAGCAAAAAGTACACTAGACAATGCATTACTAATCAATTCTAATAAATCAGCTGTTCCTCGTAGACATGGATATAATCGTCCCGCAGTAGGTAAGAACTTGACATACTTTACGGTTGACATAATGTCCATACTCTCGCAGACGTCAATGATGTGCTGCGAAAATATCAATAACACAAATCTTTATGGTATATGCTAAATTTCTTAATACATTAATCAAAATACAATATATAAATTGTGGCCATGTGGACTTTTGGCCCATATATTGCTAACTAAGCCTTCTTCCGTTATGATTAAATCGGTAACAGAAAAAGGAAACTATATGGTACAATGTTATAAATTCACTAAAAGTGAGAACATATGTGCTGATATGTCATTATAGTAGTTGACTGTATATCAGGAAATATATATGACAGAAGAATTAAGTGGAATTGTGTGGGCATCTGGACAGAATGTCTGCCATCACATTATCCGAACCACGGATAGCTCGCACCGTAAAAATGAAATGGTTGAAGAGCTATGGCATATCGAGTGGACCTCGAGCTCTTCAAGTTTTTTTCTCTGAATAGCAGTAAGAGCTTTCTGGTCGGTTTCGACAATGAAATGTGCGCCTAGAAGGAATCTTTGCAACTTGAGAATTGACCATACCATAGCCAATAACTCACGGTCTAAAACCGAGTAATTCCTTTCTGCAGCATTTAATTTCCTAGAGATATACATCACCGGATGCAGAGTATCAGAATACTCCTGCATAAGTGCTGCCCCAATCCCATTAGACGAGGCGTCACTTCGAAGAACAAAAGTCTTCTCAATAGTAGGTAATCTAAGGATAGGTGGAGATGAAAAAAGAGTTTTAATCTGGTCCAATGAGGATTTACATTCTTGAGACCGGCGGATTAGATTAGGCGATCCTTTCTTCAGTAAAGTAGAAAGCGGTGCCATAATGGAGGACAGATTCGGAATGAATCGTCCGTAAAACTGTATCAAACCTAAGAGACTCCGTACTTGTTTCTTCGTCTTAGGGACAGAAATGTTTAGTATTTTTGAAACATTGTGGTCCTCTATCTTTAAAACACCATGACCAACACGATGACCCAGGAAAGAAATCTCGCTAAATCCTATAAAGGCTTTTGAGGGTTTTGCAATTAAATTATACTACGCGAAGAGTAGACAGCAATTCGTATAAACCCAGATAATGATCTTCCCAGGAATCACTGAACAGACAGATATCGTCTAAGTATGCTATGACATCAGTACGATATGAAAAAATTCGATGCATCATGCGTACGAATGTAGCAGGGGCGTTCATAAGGCCGAAAGGCATGAAAATTCCATTGAAATAAAACCCCTAGGTGTAGAAAAAGCGGTAGGAGGTTTGGCACGTTCAGTTAAAGGAACTTGCCAATAACCTTTAGACAAGTCTAGTTTGGTAAAGAATCTAGAATTAGAAAGTTTGTTTAGTAGCTCTTCTAGTGAAGGCATAGGTTCAGCATCAAACATCGTAACTTTGTTCAATTTGCGATAATCAACGCAAATGCGAATGTTATTGTCTTTCTTTCGAATAATAACCATAGACGAAGAGTATGCTGAAGTGGATGGTTCGATTATTTCTAATCGTATCATCTCATCCAATTCTTTCTCGACTTGTGACTGAAAATGGATAGGTATTGGATAGGGGTCTGACTCTGATAGGATTATGGTCAGTAAGTACTATGTCATGTTCGATGACATGTGTGTGCCCGGGATGTCTGTAAGGACATCCTGAAATGTTTGCAACATCGAATAGACTTGTCGATGTTCCTCAGTGGAAAGATTAGGAGAAACGGTAACGTTTTTCCAAGATTCCGTAGAATGAAGTGGGATCATAGGAAGTGGAAGATGGACATCAGAAAAAGTAGTTTCCTCATCCTGTATAAATGACAGGGATGAGTAATGACCATGAGGTACCGGAGAATCGTCCGTCGCCTGGAAAATAGGCTGCAAATAGTCAGGTCGTTCATGAAATTCTGAGAGCATATTTGTGTGGAAAGTTTTATGCTTTCCATCAATATCGACAACATAGTCGACGTCGGAAATTTTAGAGACTATTGCATACGGACCTTTCCATGCAATAAGAAGTATGTTCTCCCTTGAAGGAAGTAGGACGAGTGCTTTGTCACCTGGACAAAGTTGTCGTAGACATCTGTTCTTATTTGCAAATAGCCTTGCCTTTTCTTTAGCAAATTTGGATGAAGAAGTTTCTAATTTGCATGTCTCGATGATCTTTTTCCTAAGAGCAATGACATACTCATAAGACGACTGAGTGTCCTCGCTAATATTATCGGCAGTTATAAGATCGTGAAGTAAAGATATAGGGCCGCGCGGTCGCGCGCCAAAGACAAGTTCAAAAGGAGAAAATTCTGTGTGTTCATTGGAGACCTCTCTATAAGCAAAGAGAGCCGCGGGTAAAACCCTGTCCCAATCCTGAGGATGATCCTCAGTTATCTTCCAAAGTAAAGTCTTGAGTGTTCTATTCAAACGCTCAACTAACCCATTAGACATTGGGTGATAGATACTGCTGAGAGACCTTTTAATATGTAAGATAGACATTACCTGTGACATAGTGTCGGATGTAAGTTGCGTGCCATTGTCTGACAGTATTTCTCTGGGGAAACCCGAGCAAGAAAATATCAGCCAAAGAGCGTCTGCGCTATCGGCAGTTGAGACGCTCTTAAAGAGTATAGCCTCTGACCAACGTGTTGCACATATCGACACATGTAAGGATAAATTGATGTCCTCTGGCCGACTTGATCTTAAAGGACCGATAATATCTATTGCCATTTTCTGAAACGGCCGAATAGGAATGTCAGCAGCCTGGATAGGCGCAGCATGTCTGTTACGGTATATGATATTAACGCCGTCTGCTAAAGGTTAGCGGACGTGCAAATGTAAAGGTTAAGACATTTAATATATTGCGATAGATGTTTCAATTATTGAACGCTCCATACACGATCGATTATGACGTGTCTAGCGTTGTTTGGGACACAGTCGGTAACTAGGAGACGCTACCCTTTGTTACTTGACCGCCAAGCTGAATAGCTGCGTTTTGTTAACCTTCCAATTCAATGGCATGATATAGCCATTTATATGTGCATTTATGATGGACCAGGGTCAGTCCTAGAACTCTACATGAGAGGAAACTTATGGAGGTTAGTGATTAACTAAATCCTTGGAAGGAGAAAGATAATCGTCTACTTTATACGAAGTAATTAGACTCACAGTCTCACTGTCGGCAGGTAGCCATTCTATCTGCGCGTGCATATAGCTGTGATGTTCTGACGACAATTACTGCATTGTATCCTTAAACGGACATTGACATGTAAAACAGCAGTCTACGCTATTGATTGATTGATGCATGTACCTCATGTGTGAATTGAACTGTTTATGTATGTGTGTAATCCATATTAAATTGTGAAGGACTCGAACTGGAGGCATTATTCGTTGAATCACGTTACACCATTCAACCTTCTGAATTATGTATTTTATATCAAGTTGCTGAGTTAATAAGATGAACAGTTGTTTACATCTTGATGCCAAGTTCAGGCATTACGACAAACCAAAAATGAGGTTCACCCCATTCGCGTACGAATATTAGCACGATCAGAATTCAAGCAACACAACCAGTAACCACACACGAAAGTCCTTCAACAAAAGTGGCGGCCGAATGCGGGGGAACGACAGAAAAAAGAAACAAACTTCTGTTCCTTACGCACATGTTAACCACAAATATTTACGATCAATTTTCGATCACATGATCCAGTCGAAGATGACGCAGTACTCATTATAATGCCTAACAACGTGACGTCACCGAAAGTCGTGTAGGTGAACTGTCGGAGAGACCAAAGCCGTTTCTAAGTCTAACCAGGGGAAACATGAGCCATTGAAGCAAACACACGATATGGACTACAGGAGCAGACAGTCAGGGCATTAGCCTAGCTGTTGACGACCTCTAGCACTGATCTAAGCAACGGAAAAGATAAGTCTAGTTGTTTTAATACTGTCGTCATTGCAAACAGTAATACTGAGTCCATGCCTTTTGCCTGCATAGGCATGTCTTGAATGTGTTTCATGTATTTTTTGGGTTGTTTTAATGTGTTGTTAACTAGCGGGCCGGTTGGAGGGAACTGAAATCTCTGGGGAATGTCGCGAACAGCTGACCACCTAGATTTCAGTCGGTCTTAGGGCAGTTAAACGATTGCACTTTTGGAAGCCCCATTGAGGTTTGCCATTGGACTGTCTGTCCAAATCTGCTGTCGTTTGACGATTTGTGTTAGCTGTACCGTTCCGTAGATAACTGGTATATTTTATTCGTACTCAGTTCACAATTTTATTCAGTTTTGTATCATGTTCGTTAACTATTTCGTCCAGTCTACTCTTACTGTCAATTTATTTTATGATTGTTAAAATGTCGTCCGTTATGAGTCCTGTGATGTCATCATTTTTTGCAGTCATTTTTTTTGTGTACTTTGCATATTAAGTTGACCTCGGGTCAGACCTTGACCCTTCATTTGGCTTGTGATACTTCCGCTTGTTTTATTTAGTTCATAAATTCATTTTTAATTGTGAAAAATGTCTTGTTTGCGTCTTGACATTGTTTGTACCCTTTAGTTGCATCATTGTTTTGTTTGTACTCATGATATATATTATATACTACATTAATACTATAACATTATATTCAATAATACACTTATAATTTAATTTAATTAATTTTTTCTGACATTTAAGGTTAATATGGGACATTGCATAATTATGCAGTGATAGTCCAAGAAATTAGCACTGCAATTTATAAGAGATGCCTAGGGCATAATAATATAATATATATATTGACCAAATAAAATAATCTTATAGTCTACCTTTGAGGTAATAGACCCATTGTATATTATTTAATATACTTTTCTAGTACTAAGAGAGTGACTTAGTACATTGAACAATATAATTACTAGGAATCATACCCAACATCATTGGATATTGAGATTAATTGTGTGATGTAATTACATTATAGTTAACAGATATCATAACTATTTATGATATAATTAGTACTTAGATACAATATTGTTACAAAATATTGTCTATTAGTTGAACTTAGACATTAGAGTTCAGTACTATTGTGATTATTTATATTGAATATTCCTAAGTTGAGTAAGTATAATAATTACTCTGAAGCTACTATTGACTATTTTAATCAGTAATTATCAATAATTACTTACAGATAAAAGTCAAAATGCTTACTATAAACCATTTCGTTAAAATTGGTAAGGAATATGGTTATAAATCTCAAGAACTTCGTCAGTTTGCTGAGGCAGAACTGGAAAAACATAAAGCAGAAATAGAGGAACAAAAGGTTGCATTAAAGAAAGAGGAGGAGGAACGTGAGATGAAGCAAATTGCCAAGGAAAATAGATTAAGAGAAATTGCTCAACAGGAAGAAGAGAATAAATTGAAACGAGAGGAAATTATTTTACAACAAGAAATGGAATTGGCGCGTATTAAATTGGAGACAGCAAGATTACAAGCACAAAGTGCTGATGCAAACCAGAATAATGACGCACAAAATGGATCGTCATCCAGCCAAACTAAACATTTCTACAACTTTAAATTACCCACTCTCAACTTAAACGTGGACGACCTTTCATCGTTCCTGTCACGTTTTGAACAGACTTGCAAAACAAATCATTTGCCTGAAGAGTCATGGGTACTCAAGTTAAATGAATTCTTGGTTGGAGAACCATTGACGGCTTCTCAAAATGCTGACCCATCAATAGCAAATAACTACGGTGCTATTAAGTCCTTGCTTTTACGAAGGTTTCACCTGGACGAGGAACACTGTAGGTTGAAATTTAAGGGAATTTTACCTGAATCTCCAAAAGATTTTGCAGGATTCATTGCGAACATACGCAATACATTTAATAGATGGGTTGAACTGGCAGAAGTCAACAAATCATACGACAAATTAGTTGATTTACTACTACGGGATAAGGTACTATCTTCGGTTAGCCAACCATTTTTTGCATATCTGCAGGAGCGTAAACCAGGTACTATGGACGAGTTAGAAAAAATTTCTTTAAACTACTGTTCGGCACATCCGAATGCAACCATTTCTAACTCCTCATTAAGAGAACCTCTACCTGTGGCGTCTAATATGGCCTACAATCATAATAACAAACAAAGACATCACAGTGTAGACAGAAGCAGGTTCCAAAGAAATCACAATGTTAACTTTCAGAAGGGACATAATAATGATTTCAACAATAAAAATGAGTTCAACAGAGGTAGATCACGAGATAGAAATTATTCACCTCAAACAAACTACCACAGTGGTCAACATAACACTAATTATAATCGATCACATACTCCCAATAATAATAGTAACTGGAATGGTAATAATCATGGCTCGAGACATCGAGATAATAGTTACTATAGAGGACGACGAGATAATTCTAACAATTATACTCGGAATCGATCTCATTCTCGGGGATCATCTCATTACAACCATAATACAGGGGCGGCAGTTACAAATAATACTACCCCTATAGCTCAGTTCCCACTTGACAATAATACAACACAGTCTTCTGCTGCATGTTTTGCTATTAATTATAATGTGGCAAATAGTTGCCAACAATGCAATCTTATTTTTCAGAAGGCGAAAGAAACAGTGCTTAACTGCGGACATATTACACCAGAGGTAGGTCTTGCAGTCAACGATGGAACAGGCCTACTAATTTTTAACAGGGGATTAGTTAATGGATCCGTCGTCTCAGTGCTGAGGGATTCAGGATCCACAACGATTGGTGTACGACAGTCGCTGGTACATCCTAGCTGTGCAACGGGGGAATATGTCCGTTGCATGACTTTTGGGGGAACTATTGAGTTTTACCCCACAGCTATTATTCATGTTAACACACCTTTTTTCACAGGGAACGTAAAAGTATGTATGCTAAAAAAGCCTATAGCTGATCTGATGGTTGGTCGTATACACGGCAGTAAAGATTGTACTCCAGATGAGATCATAGAATGGGAGAAACATAACCTATGCACTGGAAACGCCGTGACGACTAGAGCGCAGACTCAACTCATGGAGAAAGTTGATGATAATAAGATGGATGCAGACAACCAAGAGGAGTTTGTAGTCAATTCACCTATTGACAGGGAAACATTTGCAACCAAACAAAAAGAGGATAAATCTTTAAAAAATTTTTTAAGCTGGTTGATAAAGTTGACAATTTATCCTCAGGTAATAATAACAAACATTGGTTTGTTATTAAAAATGACATATTGATTAGATGTTTTAATGACAAATCACAAATGAAACAACAAGTTATGGTCCCGTATACTTTTAGACGGTACATTCTTCAACATGCACATGACTCACATTGTGCTGGACATATGGGATATACTCGAACACGATCTCGAGTACTGTCTTCATTCTTTTGGCCAGGAGTGTCAAGAGATATTTCGCAGTATGTACGTTCCTGTACTACATGCCAAGAAGTGAAAGCACGTGGAGCTTTTCACACGGCGCCTATTCAGGCTTGCGATATCTCAGTAAGACCGTTTGACAAGATGGCCATAGATATTATTGGTCCATTGCTACCATCGGCCAGAGGACATAGATTCGTCCTTACGTGCATTGATTTGTGCACACGATGGCCAGAAGCTATCCCATTAAAAATCACCACTACCACAGATGTAGCTGATGCACTACATCTCATCTTTTCTAGAATAGGGTTTCCTAGAAAACTTTTATCAGACCATGGGTCACAGTTCATATCTGACACCATGAAGGAAGTCATGAAAACTTGGAACATTGATAGGAATTTAAGTAGTATTTATCATCCTATGAGTAATGGTGCGGTTGAAAGACTTAACAGTACACTTAAACAACTACTACATAAGGTTACTGCTAAGCACCCTCATGACTGGGACAGAGCACTCCCAGCTGTTCTATTTGCTTATCGGGAGGTACCGCATGAACAAACTGGCTTCTCTCCCTTTGAATTAGTTTTTGGTGCTCCCCCAAGAGGTCCTATGGGACTAATAAAAGACTTATTAATTGACGAGGAGATGACTCAGGACACTCAGTCATCTTACGAGTATGTAATTAATCTTCGGAAGAACATTATTGAGTCTTGCCAGTTGGCAACAGCTTCTTCTGAGGCTGCAAAAGCTAAGGCTCGATCTCTACAAAATAGGTCTCGACGATTACGCCAATTATTCCCAGGCGATGAGGCTTATGTGTTACTTCCTCACAATAACAATAAATTATTGATATCTTGGAATGGTCCTTACAAAGTCATTGATAAATTTTCCGACGTCTTAGATATCAAGGGACACAAAAAGATATTTCATATTAACATGCTCAAGCAATTTCATACACGTCCTGAACACTTACAGTCAATTTTTCATGAACTAGATGACAACACAGTATCTACTTGTTATTATTCCAACTTATCTGTCATCCAGGAAGAAGAATCTTCTTTTCCTGAGGTACAGTTACCGTTACCGGTACCAGTAGTTCAACCTACTGAATCTTGGCGGGATGTAACCATCTCTTCAACGGTTACACCGCAACAGCGTCTACAGATTGCTAATCTATTACAATCTTATCCAGATGTATTGACCGAGTCCCGGGTCGCACATCGGCTATTAGTCATGACATTACTCTCAACGATGATACACCTATTCGTGTACATCCCTATTCGGTTCCTTTACATTTCCTTGCTAAAACTACTAAGGAACTTGAACAGATGTTGTCTCTGGGAATCATTGAGACTAGTAATTCGCCATTCTCTTCTCCATTAGTGATTGTCCGGAAGAAGGACAATAACATCAGACTATGTGTTGACTATAGAAAATTAAATGCTAAGACTATAGTTGACAGCGAACCACATCCACTTATCGACGACTTACTGCCACGTCTATCCAACGCAACTATATTTAGTAAGATAGACTTAACTAAAGGTTATTGGCAGATACCACTGACCGAAAAGGCTAAGTACTACACCGCATTTTCCACTCCACAAGGTCTATACCAGTGGAATGTGATGCCTTTTGGGCTTGTTAATGCGCCAGCTACCTTCATTCGCCTGATGCGACAAATTTTATCAGGTAGACCAGACGTTATTACATATATTGACGACATATGCTTGTTTAGTTCGTCGTTTGAGGAACATGTTTCGGGACTTAGATATGTTTTCGACACTCTAAGGAATTATAATCTAACTGCTAAACCTACAAAGGTTCAAATCGCGTGTAATGAGATAACCTTTTTGGGACATATCATTGGATCGGGATATATCCGAACGTTACCTAGTACGGTCTCCAAAATTCTAAACATAGCAGTTCCTCAGACGAAGAAACAGGTCAGGAGTTTGTTAGGACTTGTTCAATATTACAGTAGATTCATACCAAACTTGTCATCCATCACGGCTGTATTGTCGTCATTGTTAAAAAAAGACATGCCGGTGAAGGTGACATGGACTGGTATATGCAATGAAACTTTCAACAAAATTATAAATTTGTTCTCGCATGAACCAATTTTAAGACTTCCCGATGCTTCCAAAAGATTTTTCTTACGAACAGATGCTAGTAACTACGGCATTGGTGCATGCCTGCTCCAGAACCATGATGGCGTTCTACATCCTACCTTATATATTTCAAGAAAGCTAAAGCCGGCAGAAACAAAGTATTCCACAGTGGACAAGGAACTTTTATCAGTTATATGGGCAATAACTAAACTTGAAAAGTTTTTGCTTGGTGCTCCATTCACCATCCAACTGACCAACGTGCTGTAGCATCTTTGCGTCGATCTAACCACAAGAGCCAAAAACTCGCCAGATATGCAATCATCCTACAGCCATTTGAATTCTCCATTGAACATATTCCTTGCACTGAAAATATTGTGGCGGATGCGTTGTCACGTAATCCTATTGACGACGAATGATCAACATTGACATTCCTAAAACACGTCAATCATCACTACATTGGATATAACGAAGTAGCAACTATAAGGGAACTAAAATTGCCTTCAATTTAATATTTATAAACACTATATGCATCACAGAATTGAACTAAAGACAATCAAGGTATACATATTGACATTGAAACTTCGTCTAACGTCCATACACGATATATGAATATTCGTTGAACAATCATGGAACAATATCTGACGACAAGTCGAACTTATTATCCTATGTGCACTTAATTCTTGGATGCTGGGATAAATGACATTTCTTTCCAACGTAAACGTTTGAACATTTTTGCCTAAAAGAATTCATCAGGATCAAGACTACGGATGGATCATCATATCCTATACTAATTAATTAGTTAACTTAACTTCTTAATTGAATTATTATCAATAAAATGAAATGTGAGAAAAAAATGAAATGAAAGAACAAAAAAAAAGAGAACGAAATATAAAAAGAAGAAATTATGAAAAGAGAAAATAAATCTCACACAAGTATTAGAATAATATTTTTTTTTAATGTACCTATACGTTATTTAGTTAGTTAAATTAGATAGTTATTATTCACTAACACTTAACACACCCAATTAAGTTAAACTTATATTCGAATTTCTTTCTATTTCTTCTCACTTATTTTGTCTTTTCTTCTCTCATAACATCGCGTTACATTAGAATCTTAATAATTAACTCTTAGTTTTTAATTAATTAATTTTAATTTTTAAATTAGTCAAATTAATTCCTATATGACATACTAATATGGGGAGCCGCGCTAGCGTAGTGGTTACAACACCGCTCTGGCGACCGGGTGATTCAGGATCAAACCCGGGCGACGGCATTTGAGGATTTTTTTCGTCGACCGGGAATTGGACTGGATTAACTCGAGACCTGGCGAGGACATTTGAAGGAGTGTCGTCGACCAGGGATTGGCGGCTCCTGAGCCGACCCAGCTGTAATGGGTACCTCCGAAATCGGAGAGTATTTGCCTGAATGGCGAGGGACACCTGTCTCTGTACAAGTAAAAAGGGATACTCACGTAAAATCAATGTCAGGTTAGACATAGTAATAACCTGAGATTTCGCCTCGAGTATTAGCGGGCGTACGCAAAAAAAAAAAACAAAAAACAAAAAAAAAAAAAAAAAAAAAAAAAAAAAAAAAAAAAAACATACTAATACGACAGACCTTACTTTAATTTAATTCTATCATTCACTATTAACATTGGACATTTTGTTTAGTTGATATAATAATATGAATAATATTGATATATAATGTGATTAATGTTAGATGACTATGACAAATAGTTAGTTGACATGACCGCGACACGGTTCTACTCAGAACATCGTCGGCCATATGTCACGATTGTGTTAAATTTTTTTTTTGAAAAATTGTTAAGTCGGATAGATCTTGAAAAAAAATCTATCGATTTTTTTTCCCCGGTGTACAGGGAATTGTTACGGTATATGATATTAACGCCGTCTGCTAAAGGTTAGCGGACGTGCAAATGTAAAGGTTAAGACATTTAATATATTGCGATAGATGTTTCAATTATTGAACGCTCCATACACGATCGATTATGACGTGTCTAGCGTTGTTTGGGACACAGTCGGTAACTAGGAGACGCTACCCTTTGTTACTTGACCGCCAAGCTGAATAGCTGCGTTTTGTTAACCTTCCAATTCAATGGCATGATATAGCCATTTATATGTGCATTTATGATGGACCATGGTCAGTCCTAGAACTCTACATGAGAGGAAACTTATGGAGGTTAGTGATTAACTAAATCCTTGGAAGGAGAAAGATAATCGTCTACTTTATACGAAGTAATTAGACTCACAGTCTCACTGTCGGCAGGTAGCCATTCTATCTGCGCGTGCATATAGCTGTGATGTTCTGACGACAATTACTGCATTGTATCCTTAAACGGACATTGACATGTAACACAGCAGTCTACGCTATTGATTGATTGATGCATGTACCTCATGTGTGAATTGAACTGTTTATGTATGTGTGTAATCCATATTAAATTGTGAAGGACTCGAACGGGAGGCATTATTCGTTGAATCACGTTACACCATTCAACCTTCTGAATTATGTATTTTATATCAAGTTGCTGAGTTAATAAGATGAACAGTTGTTTACATCTTGATGCCAAGTTCAGGCATTACGACAAACCAAAAATGAGGTTCACCCCATTCGCGTACGAATATTAGCACGATCAGAATTCAAGCAACACAACCAGTAACCACACACGAAAGTCCTTCAACAATGTCGTGGTCCTTTAGATTTGACCTCCTGACATACTTTGCAAGATCGACAGTAAATACGTATGTCCTTGCTCACAAATGGCCAAAAGAAAGCCGCAAGAACCCTCGACTTTGTACGGGAAAAAACCCATATGTCCAGCACATTGTGAGTCATGAGCATGTTGCAATATTTGCAATCTCATACTCTTAGGCACAAGAATTTGAGAATGTGTAGACGTAGTCGAGTCTTGTACCATACGCACAAGTACGCCGTTCTTCATAGAAATCCAAGACTTTCTATTTGTATTTTGATTCGGATCACATTTTTTTGCTAGAATGAAGAATTTTTGTAAAGAAGAATCTTCTTCTTGCAATTTTATGAATGAGTCACGTGAAATAATGCAGTGATTACCTTGGCTATTTACTTCCTTATTACTAGTCAATGAAGTTTGGGGTGTACCTAGAGCTTGTGCTCTTGTGACCACTGCATTGGTAGCATGCATATTGTTATCTTCCCAAGCAGCTATCTGCTGTGGGGTACATTCCCTAACTCCGTGAATACGACCGATAATAAGGTCTGCAATAGGGTTAGGTAGAAGACACGCGTGGACATCTCCCGTAAAGAAGGGAGTAGCAATATGTATTATGGCAGTAGGATACTTTTCCAAAGTGCCACCAAATGTGACACATTTGATGACCTTTCCTGTAGCACAGGATGGATTTACAAGAGATTGCCAAACACAAATAGTAGTACATCCAGAATCAAACAGAGCTAAGACTGGATTACTATTTACAAGACCCTTATGTAGTATAAGAGAACCTCTCCCGTCATGCGCAACAGCAGCAGGAAGAGCGGGAACAGGATGACCACAGCTTAAAGTAGTTATGGTAGTCGGTTCGAACAAAGTACTGCATTGCGGACATTTAG
The DNA here is from genome assembly GCA_024509875.1 of Oreohelix idahoensis. Classification (NCBI taxonomy): domain Eukaryota; kingdom Metazoa; phylum Mollusca; class Gastropoda; order Stylommatophora; family Oreohelicidae; genus Oreohelix; species Oreohelix idahoensis. Next base: position 44,001 of record JAMPIV010000045.1, on the reverse strand, counting down.
TTGCCCTACTAAAGTCAAAGGCGGAACATGTGATAGCATTAGAGTTTTTATCATCATCACCTTGTTTACATGCTCCCTGAGACTCTTGCTGTACAGAGTTTGCCTGTTGATATCTCTTTCTTTTATGTTGCGATCTACCGCGACCATTATTGCCTCTGCAATTATCATTAAACTCCCTACTGTAATTGTTATCCTGGTTTGAATTCCAGTTTCCATAACTGTCATTACCATTTCTATACTGTTGAGAACCTATATTATATTGGTTTTGAGGTCTCCGCGAAAAATAGTTTCCTCCATACTGACTACCTTTGCGAAAAAGTCTAAAATTATTGGGAGTAGTATACCGTGGAGTATCAGCCTGTCTCCAGTTCTGCGAAGAAGAATCACCCTGAAATTGATTGCTATGATTCTGAGCATAATTACGGTTACTCTTCTTATTAAAATTTTGTTGGCTACCCTGAAATTTACGCATGAAATTTGGGCCATAAGGTGCTGCCGAAGAAACTGTCAGACCTTCTTTTACTTTAGAGTTGCTAATGGTTACGTGAGGATGCGCAGTGACATACTGGCAACAGTATTCTTCCATATCTTTTATGTTTTTAGGCTTACGCTCATGAAGAACAGAAAGAAAAGATTCATTGACAGAAGACATAACCTTGTCTCTAAGTAGTAAGTCCATAAGTGCTTCATATGTATGTTCTGTCTTAGACAGCTCAACCCATCGTGAAAAAGTAAGACGTATCTTTGAAATGAATTCAGAGAATTCAACTCCAGTATCAGGCAACATATTTTTAAATTGAAGACGATAGCCGTCTTCGTTAAGTTGGTACTTCTTTAACAAGAATGCCCTGATAACCTCATAATTGTTCTTGTCAGGCTCATCTACCATACTTAACATACTCAAAGTATCACCTCTAAGTAAATTGGACAACTGATAAACATACAGTGATTTATATATGTTATGTGTTTTACATGCACGTTCGAATCTATCCAGATAAAACGTTATATCGTCACTGGAAGCATTGAATGCAGGTAGTTTAATCTTAAAAGTACTTGCATTGAACTTATCTGACACCTTATTTGCATCATTAGCATTACCAGTGTTCAACAATTTCAACTTTTCTAACTCCAAAGCTAAGAGTTTTTCTTCATGCTCCATTTTTGCTTTTCTCTCATCAGCCTCTCTTTGTAACTTTTTCTCTTCAGTCTCTCTTTGTAACTTTTTCTCTTCAGCCTCTCTTTGTAACTTTTTCTCTTCAGTCTCTCTTTGTAACTTTTTCTCTTCAGCCTCTCTTTGTAACTTTTTCTCTTAAGCCTCAGCCTGTAGTCTCTTATTTTCAGTCTCTATCTTAGTCTTTTTATTTTTCAGCCTCTTTTTCAAGCCTTTATTTTCAGCCTATTTTTCAAGTCTTTTATTTTCAGCCTCTTTTTCAAGTCTTTTATTTTCAGCCTCTTTGTCCAATCTTCTCTCCTCAGCTTCAGCTTCTCTTTTCTGTTTGTCCATTTCTATTTGGAATCTCCTTTCATCCACCTGCATCTGCAATTTCTTTTGTTCAGCTTCCATTTCCATTTTTTTCTCTTCCACCTTTAATGCTTTATCATAATGAGTAGTCGCATATTCTTCCAATTTATCACCAGTCTTACCAAGGGATTTCCCTTGCTCAATAAAGTACTCAAGTGTAGACATGATGTTTAATATTATGAGTCCAAAACCTGAAATAATTAATTATCTTATTTCAACCTTAATAGTAACAAGACTTAAATAAAGTACTTGTATAATCACAATGTTTACCCCAATCTCTGTGGGAAACAAGTCTTTGACAAAGAACTTGTATTATCAAATGTATAATAATATCACCAGTCACTTCTTAATCATAAGGGCACTACACATCTAATAGTGCATAACCATATATCCATCAGTTATTTATCATCAACTGCAACAACAAATACACAGTTAATAGTGATCATAAGCAAAAATCCATCAGTTATTTATCATAACTGCACACTTAGTTATGATAAGTGCACTACACAGCTAATAGTGCATAAGCAAATATTTAACAATAGTGAATGCTAACTAAGAACTATGTAAACAATAACAAAGATCCAAGACAATGTAAACAATAACAAAGATCAAAGACAATACGAAAACATTCGCAAAAGTCAACTAAATAAACAGCGAAAAATAAAAAAAAAATATCACAAAGAATGTGATGACAAATGCGAAAAGGTAAACAACAAATGACGTCACAGTGTATAAACGAAAATGGTGTATAAAACTAAATAATAGGAAAGAGGAGACCTACAAAATACAAACAAATGACAACAAAACTAAAGAACAGAAAAATAACGAAAACAACACTAACACTTGTCGTCACAACTAAACGTAAATAGCAATAAATATTGCTAACAATTTCCAATTAAGGAAATTGCTCTGTTCCTAACGACACGCTCTCAATAGATACCTCTATGACGTGGTATTATCTATGAGAGTCACCTACCCAACCGATCCGCTGAAATATAAACATATAAATATAACAATTAACATATAACATATAACATGTAATAAATAACAGCAAGAATGGGAAGAAATACAGAAGGCTCAGTTAGAGTATAAGGGCACAGTTCACTTAACTTCTATATGTCCAAACGTTAGCACGGTGCAGAACAGGTGATGATCAGCATTCTAAGGATGGTGATCCAACGTTGTTCGACATCTGAACTTGCTTCCATAAACAGTAATAACGCAGGAAAACGAGCTTCTGATTCAGGAATGAAGTTTCGGAACTTGTCACAGCAAAACTATTCACTCGGCACTTGACCTTCTAAATGCAGCAAAATTGATTCAAACAGCACTTGACCTTCTGAATGCAGCAACGCCGGGTACTTTCACAATATTGCATGAAGATGTAGAATCTTGAAGGTAGTGCAGTTCAAACTTGATTGATTTTAGCTGTATCGATTTGTTGACCCCGTGAGTGTTGGTACCAGACGAACCAGTTATTGGCCACCAAGATGATAAGGGTGGATTTAGGCTGACTACTGGCCACTAAAGATGATAGACCACAAATCTGGCCACTATGGACCGTTACAAGGTATCAGTCCGAAGTCGTGGATAATCAGCAGGCCCAGTACAGTACCAATCCTATAGACACCAGGAATATAATAGGTGAAGTGTGAGGTGTCTTGTCTGGGTCCTGTTGTTGCTTGCTGTGAGTGTGGGTGATGTGGTTTCCACAAGTTCACAACATATGTGGTATGACAGGAAAGTCATATAAAGTATAAACTGTCTATTGACGTTTTCCCTTCATCGTTTATAATTTCTGACGCCCACAAGACAGGTAACTGTACATCCATTTCACAATAAACCATAGTCCATGGCGTACAGCCTCACCAGAAATTCAGCATAAGTTAATGTTCAATCAATGCATCTGGCATATATTCAAAACCAATGATATGGCGCCGAGGGGCGATTATGGCTACTGTTGGCTCCAACTATTACAAAAGTGCATCAATACTCCCTCTCACTGATCAGATGTGCTAAAATGAGTCTAATCATAAGTCGCACGAGGATGAGGTGTTCCGCAGGAGTATAGGTCAAGCTGACCTTTACATAGAGCATTCCTAGGTCTAACCTCGACGTAGGTGCAATCGCTGACATAGCCGTACGTTGCATAGAATTAGAACACTCCTTCGGGCTAAGTATGACCACGTGGAGTGCACATATTGACCCGTGAGTAAGCACTTATTTTATTTTTAATCTCAGGTATGAAGATACCTGGGATCAGCGTGACTTCTGTAGAAGAAACCCCTCTCAATCTTGTAATTTTACGTATGGTGAGCAGAGATCGAACCATTGTTCAACAATAAAGTTAGGATTACAGATTTGAAACATAAATGAGGTATTATACCTTGATTCGAAATCAAACACCACAAAAAACACGCCTCCAGGCGTTTTTTTTTTTTTGAATCATCAAGGGAAGGACCATTGTAAGCTAAACTAACTCACACCAGTACTCCATAATTCCCTATCAAAAGAATCACAGACGCAAGAAGCGTCTTGGCTACGTGCTTTCCACAACTTTCAGAGACTCTCCCCGACAGGGATAAAAGCTTCTCTAGCAACACCTAACGTCCGGACATGCGCAGAACGCATACACCTGAGTAATGAATCAATACTGACGATGTAGAGACATTCCAGATAAAGATTATGTAATAAATTACTCGGCGCCTATATATGGACAGGAATAAAAACCTCATACACTGGTTTTTCAATCATTCCAAGAAACCAGTTGACCGGATACTACCCAAATATAAGGAGAATGGCCACACTGTAATCGTTTAAAAAAAAAAATGGAGCGACCGACGCGTCCCCCTGTCACAAGAGAAGGGTAACCATCATTGAAAATGGTAATCCACAGTCAAACAAGGGTTTATCTAGCTTTGACCGAAAAAAAAAAAAAAAATTAAAAGTGTAACAAATCAGTACAAGTTTTAATTCATACATTGTCTTTAGAAAAATTAATTTATACAATATCTTCGGAAAAAAATTCTGGGCGTAAAATACCTGTGTAATGGCGCAAAGGGAAAAAGTAAGGAAATATATAATAAAGATGTAAAAGCATTACTAGTAGTAAAAACTTGGAACTACGTCGACAGTTTAAAGAGGAATGCGCAGGTGAGTGCGACACAAAAGTCGTAAAAAAGACGAATGGATAACCGAGGCCTATACCGAGTCTACACCGGTCCAGCAAGAAAGCTAAAAGAAACTCATAAGGTAAAAATATGTTACTAACACTTGATTGTACCGGTACATGTTAGCAAACGAAAATCGCTAGGTCCATCTGCAGGCAAAGGAAGTTGCAAATTTCAACGGTGAATGGAATGTAGATTCAGGTCGTAGCTATAATATTAAGTGTGTGTAATCAGACACAAACTGAAGGTTCATTCTATAATTGTAGTTAAATAAGAGTCCAGAAATTTAGCAATAAACGACGTACTGAGGTATGTCGAACTAACTAACTGCTTACAAGAAAGCACCTAAAATTAGCATGATGTAACAATCGTATCAATCAACAATGCTAAGATTGCCCCTAATTTAGAAGAATGTAATTGCGTTAGCAGGAATGTACTTGGAGATAATGATTTTTGGCACAGTCCATTGCGAGTTTGTGATCAGTAAGGTAGGTGATGTCTGCCGTTCCCAAGCAGCCCATTTGTACCGGCTGTACTCACCTTTATATACCATGTATCTGTCCGACAGTAAGGTCGGCGATAGGCGGCTCTGCGGGCATACATGGCGTGTACATAATCCAGTGTGAAAAAATGGGGTAGGCAATGTGGCACTATGGGCTGGTCATCGGAAAAAGGTATTAAACTGTCCACCACCAATGTCACAACATTTCCACCACTTTACCCTGTTCCGCAAGTGGCTGTGACTAGAGAATGTCTAATCCCATCCAGTCGTTGCATCGAGGAATCAAATGAGGAAACTGAGACTGGCTAATATTATTCACACAAACCCCGTTATGTAGGCGTAGGAGACACCGTCTTTCCGTCTATGGCGCAGCTTAAAGGCCAGGAGAGTGGGGGTAGAGGTTGACCGCAAAAACTCAAGGTAGGTTATAGATGTAGGTTGGAACCAAAGTTTGTGCACACTCCGGGCACTGGAGTAAGCTCTCATCGATAATACGAAAAGCAGTGCAAAGCAGTAGCATTAGAGACACTATTATCAATGTTACCTTAATTATTAAAATGGGTGTCTATGTTTAGCAGAGTTAGCATTGGGCGATGTGAGACTAGTCATTAATTTGGAAGACTCTGCCGTCCATATTCGCGATCAATCGACGACTATTTATCTCTAGTGGAAGGCATTATGTTATTTGCTCTAATTGAAAAACTTTATTTGTTCTGATTTGAACCCCCTCAGTTAGCAAAAGTTGCGATTACCTTTTTCCCCTTTGGATCAAAAAAATATCTATTCGATGGGATTTTGTTGTTCTCAGAGCCAAAATTATTGTAGGGTTTGATTAATCGTCTATTGTTAGTTACCACTTCCAAAATTTCCATAATTGTTGGAACCAAAATGTTGCGGACCGTTTAAAAAAGTGCTTTTTTTTTTCACTTCCTTGATGTAGGAGAGTTACTGACGTGATGACGCCTTGGTAAACTGTCCAAAATCACGATTATCTCTCCTACTAAAAATTGCGATCCTCCATCATAGAGATATCCTTAGGCGATAAATAATTTTTCCATATGGTACATTGCTGAAGCGACTGGGTAAACCTTCTTTAGAACTTCAGAGTGGCGAACAGTCACATATTGGCTAGCCAGTGAAGTATTGGCGACAGTATTCGTTCCATATCTTTTCAAGTTTTTGTTAGATATTTCTGCATCATGTAAGTAAAAAATAAAGATAAAGAAAGCGCCTTTACAGGGACGAACATTGTCTTTTGATCACGAAGCTATAAGTCCATGAAGGGCTTCGTTATGTATGTTTCAGTTTTTGGAAAAGTTCCAACCCAACGTTGAAAAATGTATAGGAGAATAGTTATGTTATAAAAGTTGTGAAAAAATCTTTCCCTGTCTCTGGCCAATAAAGACTTAAAGCGCAGGCGATAACCCGTCATCCATCCAGCTTGTAATTTCTTCTATTAATTCAGCCCTGGGCCGTATCATTGTTATTTTTGTCCTGGGCCCATTCAACTCTACTACAATCATTCATTTGCATCACCAGTAAAGTAGGTTTTTTTCCCATAAGTTCGTGCACAATATTGGCGAACTTGTACTATTTTTCTGTAGATTCACATGAAAGTTTCAAATCTATTTAGGTTAAATGAAATTATCGTCAAGGAAGAAGGATTTAAATGTTAGGCAGATTTGGGTCTTTTAAGGAAGTGACTTTATTTTGCCTTATTTATAAGTTGTCCTGATTGTTTGATCTCACTTTTGTGTATTACCCCAATATACACTATCTTTAATTTTCTCCTGTTCCATAAGATAAGATCCTTCCCTCGTGTAGTCCTTGTTGGTTTTCTTCAGCTTGCATCTGAAGCTTTCCATTCTCTTTCCATTTGCTATTTTTTTCTTATTCAATTGTTCTGTTGAAATATTTTATCTATCCCTCAGCTTCTTAACTTTCTGTTTTTTCAGCCTCCTAATTTCTGCTTTTTTTCCATTTTCCATTTGCTGGTTTTATTTTTTCTATCTTCAGCACCTCGTTAATTTCTGTTTTCATTTTCTCATTTCCAACTGAAGTTTTCTCTCTTTCTGCCCTGCATTTGTTGCAATTTTCTATCTTTCAGCTTCTAATTTATGTGTTTTTCCTTTTCTTTCTGACTTCTTGCGTGCCTTTGGGGCTTATTCGGCATGTTGCGAATTCTTCTAATCTCTCCGTAGTGCATACCAAGGGATTTCCCTTGTTGTAATGAGAATAATCCCAAACTTGACCATTATGCTGTATTTTACAAGCATATGTAAGTAATGTAAAATATTCAGGGACTCACTCACTCTTATCCCCACCTTCGTGGGTGAGAAATCCCCTTGGCTTAAGAACTTGTACATTTAAACCTTTTTAAACCTACTTATAATGTTATTAATTAAACTATAAATATATATTATGCATATGCATAATATTTAAAATTAAATAAAAATATATGACAAAATAGGATAAATTTCAAACATAAGTACAAAGATAAAAGATATAAAGCACATTAATGTCCCCGTATCGCAAATCAACTTAAAATAATTAAATTAAAAACCAAAATTTAAAAATATTGCAAATAATAATGCAATGAACAATAATGTAGTGCGAAAAATTTAAATTTAAAAACAAGCGACAATTTAAAGTGGTATATAAACGAAAAATTGTATGATAAAATTAAGTTACACTTTAGATATTAGTAAGAGGAGGAAGACACTCAATTTATTAAATAAATTAAATTTAATAAAAAAAAATTAAGATACAGAGTAAAAATAATTAATGACAACAACACTGAGGTAAATAATTCGCCACACCTAAACAATATACTTATAATTTATTTAGATAAAATAACGGTCTTTAAAAAAAATCTAAATTGGAAAGGTTTTTAAAATTTAGCCAGTTGGAACCGAAATTACCGTCTCAATTGAGATTCACAATCTAACCCAATAGAACGATATATGAAAGCCCTGTGTAACCTGGGAATTCCCTTAATAATTCACCGCTGCCATTAACCGCCAGATTTAAACATTAATGCAATAAAAATATTAAACTGTTTTTTACTCTCTTGTAGAGGTTAATCATTTATTTGCAATAAAATTCAAATAATATATTTAAAATTTGATTGCAAATGATTAACCTCTAAAAAAAATAATTAAAAAAATAGTTAAACATATCATAAAATAATAACTTTATGTTTATGAAGGGCGGTTAGAATGCGGTGAATTTATGAAATTTAATTCCCAGGTAACAAAAAATCCTTCAAAAAATATATTTCTAAATTTAGGGTGTATTATAATTGTGAAATCTCCATATTGAGCGGTAATTTTTAATTAAATAAAAATATAAAAAATTATTAAAATTAGGTTTCAGGACCCGTTAAAAAAATTCCCTAAAAACTAGTAATTGGTTTTCAATGTGTGGCACGAAACGTTTCAGTTGTTGTTAATTATATTTTTCTCTGTATCTTAGTATTTTTGAATTAATTTGAGTTATTGAAAATGTCTAATTAAAATCTTAATCTTCCTCCCTCTTAAAATCTTTGATTTAATATACAACTTTTTCGTTTATTATACACTTGTAATTAAAGATGTATTGGTATCTTAAAACTTTTATGAAATAGTTGTCATTGCATATTTGCAATCATTTGTTCTTTTGTTTTGCTATAGATATCATGTTTTAGTTGATTTAAATAACGGGGACATTTGTGCTTTAATAGCTTGTCTTTGTCACTTTTAATTTTTGAAACTAATAATTTATGTCCATGCTCTGTCCAATATTGATAATGATAATATAATATTAATTTAATAATTAATTAAAAAAGTTATTATGTAGTTAAAAATGGTAATAGTACAAGTTTCTTAAGCAAGGAACTTCTCACCCCACGAAGTTGGGATAAGTGAGGTGTGTCCTGAATATTTTCAACATTTACTTTTCATATACTTGTAGAAGATACAGCCATAAATGGTCCCTAGTTTGGATTATTTCTATTAACACAAGGGAAATCCTTGGTTTGGACTACGGAGAGATTTGAAAGAATTCGCACTTGCTCCGAATATGCCAAGGCGCAGAAGTCAGAAGAAAAGAAACATTAAATTAGAAGCGAGAAGATAGAATATTTGCAAATGCAGGCAGAGAAAGAAACAGAAGAGAGAAATCTTCTGTTGGGAAAATGAAAAAAAAAGAAATTAGAGGCTGAAGATAAGAAAAAATAATAAACAGCAAATGGAAATGGAAAAGCAGAAATTAGAGCAGTGAAAAAACAGAAGTTTAGAAGCTGAGTGATAGAAAAATTCAACAGAAAAATGGGAAAAGAGAAAAAAATTGCAAATGGAAAGAAGAGTAATGCTTCAGGATGCAAGCTGAAGAAATCCAAAAGACTACACGAGGAGGAAAGGTTCTAATCTATGGAAGATGGAGAAAATAAAGATAGTGACCCATATTGTGTAATAAACATAATGAGGACAAACAATCAGACAACTTATAAATAAGGCAAATAATCATTCTTATAGACCCAAAATTGGCCTAAATTTAATCCTTCTTCTGACGAATATATTTCATTTTAAACCCTAAATAGATTTGAATCTTTCATCGTGTAATCTCAGAAAAATGGGACCAAGGTCGCAATATTGTGCATCACGACATTATGGACCTACTTACGTGGTGATGCAACTGGAAATGTTGTTTAAGTAGATTGATAGGGGGCCAGACAAAAATTTAACAATGAAACGGCCAGGGCTTAATTTATTGAAGAAATACAAGCTGGGATGATGACGGTTAATCGCCTACGCATTTAAGCTCTTTTATTGCCAGAGAAAGGGAAAGATTTTTGTCAAAAACACTTTTATAGCAATATATTACGCCATTTACTTTTTTCAAACCGTTGGCGTGGAACTTCAAACAACTGAACATACAACGAAGGCCCCTCATGGAACTTATTGCTTCGTGACAAAGTCCAAGTCGTCTGTAAGCGCTTTCTTTCTCTTCTTTTTTATCATGAGGCGAAGATCCTACAAACATGAAAGATATGGAACAATACTGACCGCCAAATACGTATCACTGGCACGGCCCAAAATGTGGACCTTGTTCGCCACTCTGAAAGTCAAAGAAGGTTTACCCGACCGCTTCAGCAATATCCATAAGGTAATTAATTTTCGCCTTAGATCTCTAAGTGCTGTGATCGCCAATTTTAGTAGAGAAGATAATCGTGATTTTGAGACAGTACCAATGGCCTCCATCACGTAGTTAACTCTCCTTCTTCAAGGAAGTGGAGGGAGACGATTTAACGGTCCTCAACATTTTTGGTTCCAACAATTATGGAAATTTTTGGAAGGGGTAACTACAATATAGATTATCTAACCCTAGCAATAAATTTTTCTCTCGGAGAACAAACAAAAAACAATTTCGAATAAGATATTTTGATTCAAAGGTTGAAAAAAGTAATCGCAACTTTTGCTATACTGGGGTTTCAAATCAGAACTATTTGTTTCTATAGAGCAAATAACACTGCTTTCAATAGAAGAAATAATAGTGTCGCGAATAGATCCGCGATTTTGACGGCAGATCTCCAAATAATGATCAGATTTCACATCGCCATGCTAAACTCTGCTAAATCAAGACTCCCCAGTTTTATTAATTAAGGGTATCCAATGATAAAATAGTGTCTCTAATGCTACTGCTTGCTCTGCCTTTCGATTTGCGAGAGGAGCATCTCAGTGAATGCCCGGAAATCGTGGCACACATCTTTGTTCCAACAACTACAGCTATAAACTACCTTGAGTTAGCGGTCATCCTCTACCGACTCTACTTCCTGCCTTGCTGCACTCTGCACATTGAACGGAAGAGGGTATCTCTACTCTACATTAAGGGGATTTGTGAATAATATTTATCCAGTCCTCCTACAGTTCTATTTGATTCTCGATGCACGAACTGTTTTGGGAATTAGGACAATTCTCTAGTCCATCCATCTTGCTGAACAAAGGTTAGTAAAAGTGGTGAAATGTGTGACATTTGGTGGGACAAAGCTTGTTAAGACTTTTCCAGACTGCCATAGTCGCACATTGCCGCCACACCATTTTTCAACTGGTTATATACACGCATGTGATGCCAGAGCGCCTATTCCCGACCTTATCACTGTCGGAACAGATACATGTGTATAAATAACAGTGTGTACGCCGGTTACAAATTGCCTGAAGCTTGGGAAACGGCAAACATCACTTACTGATACAACGCTAATGGCCTGTGCCAAAATCTTATCTCCAAAGTACATTCTGCTAACGCAAGTAACATTCTGCTAATTTTTAGTGCAATCTATGCTTGCAGTTAGATGATGATTACGATTGTTCATCATGCTAATTTTAGTGCTTCTTAGTACCACACCACAGCTTTCGACAATACCTCTCTGTACGTCGTTTATTCTAATTTTGACTCTTCTTTAATTATCTATTTTATAGAAAAAGATACCTTCAGTTGTGTTGATAAACACACTCTAATATTATATGCTACACTGAACTACATCCAGTCACGCTTGTGGGAGGCCTTCTTTGCTGCATAGGATCTAGCGACATCGTTGCTACATAAGTACGGTGTTAATTTAAGTATTAGATAAGAGTCGGAGTATTACATTTATGGAGCGACAATAGCATGTCTTAGCTTTGACCGGTTAGCTGGGTTATCTTCGTCTTCTCAAACGCTGGGTCGACACTCACAATGCGATCCTTGTTGAGGTGGTGGAACGTAGGGCCATAGGTACAATACGTAGCTGACTTTACCAGTTTATTATTCCAAAGATTACTTTAATGTGACCTCTCTCCCCCGCTCCTCCCCAGGTGTAAACGCAACCCTGAATCCTCTGTTATCCCAGTGCATAATCGTATAACGGTGTTTAAACACGCTATATAAGGCAAACTTGACCCGCTTTGTACATGACTACTTTATATTGCTGCAGGTCAAATGCTCACTGTTTTAATTTCACACACTGGTCTGACAGGGGGATCTAACACCATATTCGTAATGATGAATTACTTCGATCAAGATGTGATTGACGAAGGACCGAAAGTCGGTCCATTTTTAAGATGGAGACACCAACTAATGAGGCAGACCCGCCCCTTCCTCACAGTATAATTGGCTTTTAGTATCTTAGGGTCAACTAAGATTATGGGAAAGCATCTAGGGACCCTGATGTTATGGCTTATTATTGACTTGGTCACGCTACTAAGGCGCGATTTTGATTGGCGCTGGTTGTTTGTTTGAAAACATGCGGATTGCTCGATACATCGCCTCGTATGGATTGTTACTCCAGGTGTATGCGTTACTGCGCATTTCCGGATGTTAGGACTTGCGGGAGAAGCGTTCTCATTTATCAATGAGTAAATTGGTCATACTACCTAACAATTGTGAAGCTATAAAGTCGAAGTCGTAGCGTCGTGAAACCTTTGATCAGAGAGATTAGGGAGTACTGGTGTTTGAGTTAGTTTAGCTTACAAGGTAACCGTCCCCTTGATGATATTTATGTTTCTCGATCTCTGCTCACCTATGAATTACAGAAAGAGAGGTTCTTCTACTAGAAGTCACGCCCCAGGTATCTTCATACCTGAGATTAATATGTGCACGGGTCATACTTAGCCCGAAGGACTGTTCTATGTTCTATGAACGTCGCTATGTCAGCGATTGCACCTACGTCGAGGTTAGACCTAGGAATGTCTGTAAAGGTCAGCTTGACCTATACTCCTGGAACACCATCCTCGTGCGACTTATGATTAGACTCATTTAGCACATCTGATCAGTGAGAGGAGTATTGATGCACTTTTGTAATATTGGAGCCAACAGTATAATCCCCTCGGCGCCATATCATTTTTTGAATATATGCCAGATGCATTGATGAACATAACTTATGCTGAATTTCGTGAACTGTCATGACTATGGTTTATTGTGAAATGGATGTACAGTTACCTGTCTTGTGGCGTCAGAAAATAAACGATGGAAAACGTCAATAGCAGCTTACACCTCTATATGACTTTCCATGTCATACCACATATGTTGTGAACTTGTGAAACCACATCACCCACACTCACAGCAAGCAACAACAGACCAGACAAGACACCTCACACTTCAACCTATTATATCCCTGGTGTCTATAGGATTGGTACTGTACTGGGTTGCTGATTATCCACGACTTCGGACTGATACCTGTAACGTCCATAGTGGCCAGATTTGTGGTCTATCATCTTTAGTGGCCAGTAGTCAGCCTAAATCCACCCTTATCATCTTGGTGGCCAATAACTGGTTCGTCTGGTACCAACACTCACGGGGTCAACAAATCGATACAGCTAAAATCAATCAAGTTTGAACTGCACTACCTTCAAGATTCTACATCTTCATGCAATATTGTGAAAGTACCCGGCGTTGCTGCATTCAGAAGGTCAAGTGCTGTTTGAATCAATTTTGCTGCATTTAGAAGGTCAAGTGCCGAGTGAATAGTTTTGCTGTGACAAGTTCCGAAACTTCATTCCTGAATCAGAAGCTCGTTTTCCTGCGTTATTACTGTTTATGGAAGCAAGTTCAGATGTCGAACAACATTGGATCACCATCCTTAGAATGCTGATCATCACCTGTTCTGCACCGTGCTGACGTTTGGACATATAGAAGTTAAGTGAACTGTGCCCTTATACTCTAACTGAGCCTTCTGTATTTCTTCCCATTCTTGCTGTTATTTGTTACATGTTATATGTTATATGTTAATTGTTATATTTATATGTTTAGATTTCAGCGGGTCGATTGGGTAGGTGACTCTCATAGATAATACCACGTCATAGAGGTATCTATTGAGAGCGTGTCGTTAGGAACAGAGCAATTTCCTTAATTGGAAATTGTTAGCAATATTTATTGCTATTTACGTTTAGTTGTGACGACAAGTGTTAGTGTTGTTTTCGTTATTTTTCTGTTCTTTAGTTTTGTTGTCATTTGTTTGTATTTTGTAGGTCTCCTCTTTCCTATTATTTAGTTTTATACACCATTTTCGTTTATACACTGTGACGTCATTTGTTGTTTTCCTTTTCGCATTTGTCATCACATTCTTTGTGATATTTTTTTTTATTTTTCGCTGTTTATTTAGTTGAATTTTGCGAATGTTTTCGTATTGTCTTTGATCTTTGTTATTGTTTACATTGTCTTGGATCTTTGTTATTGTTTACATAGTTCTTAGTTAGCATTCACTATTGTTAAATATTTGCTTATGCACTATTAGCTGTGTAGTGCACTTATCATAACCAACCCGTGGTTTTTGCCTATGCACTATTAACTGTGTACTGCAGTTCTGATAAATAACTGATGGATATATGGTTATGCACTATTAGATGTGTAGTGCCCTTATGATTAAGAAGTGACTGGTGATATTATTATACATTTGATAATACAAGTTCTTTGTCAAAGACTTGTTTCCCACAGAGATTGGGGTAAACATTGTGATTATACAAGTACTTTATTTAAGTCTTGTTACTATTAAGGTTGAAATAAGATAATTAATTATTTCAGGTTTTGGACTCATAATATTAAACATCATGTCTACACTTGAGTACTTTATTGAGCAAGGGAAATCCCTTGGTAAGACTGGTGATAAATTGGAAGAATATGCGACTACTCATTATGATAAAGCATTAAAGGTGGAAGAGAAAAAAATGGAAATGGAAGCTGAACAAAAGAAATTGCAGATGCAGGTGGATGAAAGGAGATTCCAAATAGAAATGGACAAACAGAAAAGAGAAGCTGAAGCTGAGGAGAGAAGATTGGACAAAGAGGCTGAAAATAAAAGACTTGAAAAAGAGGCTGAAAATAAAAGACTTGAAAAATAGGCTGAAAATAAAGGCTTGAAAAAGAGGCTGAAAATAAAAGACTAGAGATAGAGACTGAAAATAAGAGACTACAGGCTGAGGCTTAAGAGAAAAAGTTACAAAGAGAGGCTGAAGAGAAAAAGTTACAAAGAGAGACTGAAGAGAAAAAGTTACAAAGAGAGGCTGATGAGAGAAAAGCAAAAATGGAGCATGAAGAAAAACTCTTAGCTTTGGAGTTAGAAAAGTTGAAATTGTTGAACACTGGTAATGCTAATGATGCAAATAAGGTGTCAGATAAGTTCAATGCAAGTACTTTTAAGATTAAACTACCTGCATTCAATGCTTCCAGTGACGATATAACGTTTTATCTGGATAGATTCGAACGTGCATGTAAAACACATAACATATATAAATCACTGTATGTTTATCAGTTGTCCAATTTACTTAGAGGTGATACTTTGAGTATGTTAAGTATGGTAGATGAGCCTGACAAGAACAATTATGAGGTTATCAGGGCATTCTTGTTAAAGAAGTACCAACTTAACGAAGACGGCTATCGTCTTCAATTTAAAAATATGTTGCCTGATACTGGAGTTGAATTCTCTGAATTCATTTCAAAGATACGTCTTACTTTTTCACGATGGGTTGAGCTGTCTAAGACAGAACATACATATGAAGCACTTATGGACTTACTACTTAGAGACAAGGTTATGTCTTCTGTCAATGAATCTTTTCTTTCTGTTCTTCATGAGCGTAAGCCTAAAAACATAAAAGAAATGGAAGAATACTGTTGCCAGTATGTCACTTGCGCATCCTCACGTAACCATTAGCAACTCTAAAGTAAAAGAAGGTCTGACAGTTTCTTCGGCAGCACCTTATGGCCCAAATTTCATGCGTAAATTTCAGGGTAGCCAACAAAATTTTAATAAGAAGAGTAACCGTAATTATGCTCAGAATCATAGCAATCAATTTCAGGGTGATTCTTCTTCGCAGAACTGGAGACAGGCTGATACTCCACGGTATACTACTCCCAATAACTTTAGACTTTTTCGCAAAGGTAGTCAGTATGGAGGAAACTATTTTTTCGCGGAGACCTCAAAACCAATATAATAAAGGTTCTCAACAGTATAGAAATGGTAATGACAGTTATGGAAACTGGAATTCAAACCAGGATAACAATTACAGTAGGGAGTTTAATGATAATTGCAGAGGCAATAATGGTCGCGGTAGATCGCAACATAAAAGAAAGAGATATCAACAGGCAAACTCTGTACAGCAAGAGTCTCAGGGAGCATGTAAACAAGGTGATGATGATAAAAACTCCAATGCTATCACATGTTCCGCCTTTGACTTTAGTAGGGGCAAACTAAATGTCCGCAATGCAGTACTTTGTTCGAACCGACTACCATAACTACTTTAAGCTGTGGTCATCCTGTTCCCGCTCTTCCTGCTGCTGTTGCGCATGACGGGAGAGGTTCTCTTATACTACATAAGGGTCTTGTAAATAGTAATCCAGTCTTAGCTCTGTTTGATTCTGGATGTACTACTATTTGTGTTTGGCAATCTCTTGTAAATCCATCCTGTGCTACAGGAAAGGTCATCAAATGTGTCACATTTGGTGGCACTTTGGAAAAGTATCCTACTGCCATAATACATATTGCTACTCCCTTCTTTACGGGAGATGTCCACGCGTGTCTTCTACCTAACCCTATTGCAGACCTTATTATCGGTCGTATTCACGGAGTTAGGGAATGTACCCCACAGCAGATAGCTGCTTGGGAAGATAACAATATGCATGCTACCAATGCAGTGGTCACAAGAGCACAAGCTCTAGGGACACCCCAAACTTCATTGACTAGTAATAAGGAAGTAAATAGCCAAGGTAATCACTGCATTATTTCACGTGACTCATTCATAAAATTGCAAGAAGAAGATTCTTCTTTACAAAAATTCTTCATTCTAGCAAAAAAATGTGATCCGAATCAAAATACAAATAGAAAGTCTTGGATTTCTATGAAGAACGGCGTACTTGTGCGTATGGTACAAGACTCGACTACGTCTACACATTCTCAAATTCTTGTGCCTAAGAGTATGAGATTGCAAATATTGCAACATGCTCATGACTCACAATGTGCTGGACATATGGGTTTTGCCCGTACAAAGTCGAGGGTTCTTGCGGCTTTCTTTTGGCCATTTGTGAGCAAGGACATACGTATTTACTGTCGATCTTGCAAAGTATGTCAGGAGGTCAAATCTAAAGGACCACGACATTGTTGAAGGACTTTCGTGTGTGGTTACTGGTTGTGTTGCTTGAATTCTGATCGTGCTAATATTCGTACGCGAATGGGGTGAACCTCATTTTTGGTTTGTCGTAATGCCTGAACTTGGCATCAAGATGTAAACAACTGTTCATCTTATTAACTCAGCAACTTGATATAAAAATACATAATTCAGAAGGTTGAATTGTGTAACGTGATTCAACGAATAATGCCTCCGGTTCGAGTCCTTCACAATTTAATATGGATTACACACATACATAAACAGTTCAATTCACACATGAGGTACATGCATCAATCAATCAATAGCGTAGACTGCTGTGTTACATGTCAATGTCCGTTTAAGGATACAATGCAGTAATTGTCGTCAGAACATCACAGCTATATGCACGCGCAGATAGAATGGCTACCTGCCGACAGTGAGACTGTGAGTCTAATTACTTCGTATAAAGTAGACGATTATCTTTCTCCTTCCAAGGATTTAGTTAATCACTAACCTCCATAAGTTTCCTCTCATGTAGAGTTCTAGGACTGACCATGGTCCATCATGAATGCACATATAAATGGCTATATCATGCCATTGAATTGGAAGGTTAACAAAACGCAGCTATTCAGCTTGGCGGTCAAGTAACAAAGGGTAGCGTCTCCTAGTTACCGACTGTGTCCCAAACAACGCTAGACACGTCATAATCGATCGTGTATGGAGCGTTCAATAATTGAAACATCTATCGCAATATATTAAATGTCTTAACCTTTACATTTGCACGTCCGCTAACCTTTAGCAGACGGCGTTAATATCATATACCGTAACAATTCCCTGTACACCGGGGAAAAAAAAATCGATAGATTTTTTTTCAAGATCTATCCGACTTAACAATTTTTCAAAAAAAAAATTTAACACAATCGTGACATATGGCCGACGATGTTCTGAGTAGAACCGTGTCGCGGTCATGTCAACTAACTATTTGTCATAGTCATCTAACATTAATCACATTATATATCAATATTATTCATATTATTATATCAACTAAACAAAATGTCCAATGTTAATAGTGAATGATAGAATTAAATTAAAGTAAGGTCTGTCGTATTAGTATGTTTTTTTTTTTTTTTTTTTTTTTTTTTTTTTTTTTTTTTTTTTTTTTTTTTTTTTTTTTTTTTTGCGTACGCCCGCTAATACTCGAGGCGAAATCTCAGGTTATTACTATGTCTAACCTGACATTGATTTTACGTGAGTATCCCTTTTTACTTGTACAGAGACAGGTGTCCCTCGCCATTCAGGCAAATACTCTCCGATTTCGGAGGTACCCATTGCAGCTGGGTCGGCTCAGGAGCCGCCAATCCCTGGTCGACAACACTCCTTCAAATGTCCTCGCCAGGTCTCGAGTTAATCCAGTCCAATTCCCGGTCGACGAAAAATCCTCAAATGCCGTCGCCCGGGTTTGATCCTGAATCACCCGGTCGCCAGAGCGGTGTTTTAACCACTACGCTAGCGCGGCTCCCCATATTAGTATGTCATATAGGAATTAATTTGACTAATTAAAATTAAATTAATTAATTAAACTAAAGAGTTAATTATTAAGATTCTAATGTAACGCGATGTTAATGAGAAAGAAAAGACAAAATAAGTGAGAAGAAATAGAAAGAAATTCGAATATAAAGTTTAACTTAAATTGGTGTGTTAAGTGTTAACCAACTCCAGAATAATAACTATCTCCATTTAACCACCCCCCAAAATAACTAAACTAAAAACGTATAGGTACATTAAAAAAAATATTAACCATTCTAATACTTGTGTGAGATTTATTTTCTCTTTTCATATAATTTCTTCTTTTTTTCATATTTCGTTCTCTTTTTTTTTGTTCTTTCATTTCATTTTTTTTCTTCACATTTCATTTTATTGATAATAATTCAATTAAGAAGTTAAGTTAACTAATTAATTAGTATAGGATATGATGATCCATCCGTAGTCTTGATCCTGATGAATTCTTTTAGGCAAAAATGTTCAAACGTTTACGTTGGAAAGAAATGTCATTTATCCCAGCATCCAAGAATTAAGTGCACATAGGATAATAAGTTTGACTTGTCGTCAGATATTGTTCCATGATTGTTCAACGAATATTCATATATTGTGTATGGACGTTAGACGAAGTTTCAATGTCAATATGTATACCTTGATTGTCTTTAGTTCAATTCTGTGATGCATATAGTGTTTATAAATATTAAATTGAAGGCAAGGTTAGTTCCCTTATAGTTGATACTTCGTTATATCCAATGTAGTGATGACTGACGTGTTTTTAGGAATGTCAAATGTTGATCATTCGTCGTCAATAGGATTACGTGACAACGCATCCGCCACAATGTTTTCAGTGCCAGGAATATGTTTTCAATGGAGAATTCAAATGGCTGTAGGATGATTGCATATCTGGCGAGTTTTTGGCTCTTGTGGTTAGATCGACGCAAAGATGCTACAGCACGTTGGTCAGTTTGGATGGTGAATGGAGCACCAAGCAAAAACTTTTCAAGTTTAGTTATTGCCCATATAACTGACAAAAGTTCCTTGTCCACTGTGGAATACTTTGTTTCTGCCGGCTTTAGCTTTCTTGAAATATATAAGGTAGGATGTAGAACGCCATCATGGTTCTGGAGCAGGCATGCACCAATGCCGTAGTTACTAGCATCTGTTCGTAAGAAAAATCTTTTGGAAGCATCGGGAAGTCTTAAAATTGGTTCATGCGAGAACAAATTTATAATTTTGTTGAAAGTTTCATTGCATATACCAGTCCATGTCACCTTCACCGGCATGTCTTTTTTTAACAATGAAGACAATACAGCCGTGATGGATGACAAGTTTGGTATGAATCTACTGTAATATTGAACAAGTCCTAACAAACTCCTGACCTGTTTCTTCGTCTGAGGAACTGCTATGTTTAGAATTTTGGAGACCGTACTAGGTAACGTTCGGATATATCCCGATCCAATGATATGTCCCAAAAAGGTTATCTCATTACACGCGATTTGAACCTTTGTAGGTTTAGCAGTTAGATTATAATTCCTTAGAGTGTCGAAAACATATCTAAGTCCCGAAACATGTTCCTCAAACGACGAACTAAACAAGCATATGTCGTCAATATATGTAATAACGTCTGGTCTACCTGATAAAATTTGTCGCATCAGGCGAATGAAGGTAGCTGGCGCATTAACAAGCCCAAAAGGCATCACATTCCACTGGTATAGACCTTGTGGAGTGGAAAATGCGGTGTAGTACTTAGCCTTTTCGGTCAGTGGTATCTGCCAATAACCTTTAGTTAAGTCTATCTTACTAAATATAGTTGCGTTGGATAGACGTGGCAGTAAGTCGTCGATAAGTGGATGTGGTTCGCTGTCAACTATAGTCTTAGCATTTAATTTTCTATAGTCAACACATAGTCTGATGTTATTGTCCTTCTTCCGGACAATCACTAATGGAGAAGAGAATGGCGAATTACTAGTCTCAATGATTCCCAGAGACAACATCTGTTCAAGTTCCTTAGTAGTTTTAGCAAGGAAATGTAAAGGAACCGAATAGGGATGTACACGAATAGGTGTATCATCATTGAGAGTAATGTCATGACTAATAGCCGATGTGCGACCCGGGACGTCGGTCAATACATCTGGATAAGATTGTAATAGATTAGCAATCTGTAGACGCTGTTGCGGTGTAACCGTTGAAGAGATGGGTACACCCCGCCAAGATTCAGTAGGTTGAACTACTGGTACCGGTAACGGTAACTGTACCTCAGGAAAAGAAGATTCTTCTTCCTGGATGACAGATAAGTTGGAATAATAACAAGTAGATACTGTGTTGTCATCTAGTTCATGAAAAATTGACTGTAAGTGTTCAGGACGTGTATGAAATTGCTTGAGCATGTTAATATGAAATATCTTTTTGTGTCCCTTGATATCTAAGACGTAATCAACGTCGGAAATTTTATCAATGACTTTGTAAGGACCATTCCAAGATATCAATAATTTATTGTTATTGTGAGGAAGTAACACATAAGCCTCATCGCCTGGGAATAATTGGCGTAATCGTCGAGACCTATTTTGTAGAGATCGAGCCTTAGCTTTTGCAGCCTCAGAAGAAGCTGTTGCCAACTGGCAAGACTCAATAATGTTCTTCCGAAGATTAATCACATACTCGTAAGATGACTGAGTGTCCTGAGTCATCTCTTCGTCAATTAATAAGTCTTTTATTAGTCCCATAGGACCTCTTGGGGGAGCACCAAAAACTAATTCAAAGGGAGAGAAGCCAGTTTGTTCATGCGGTACCTCCCGATAAGCAAATAGAACAGCTGGGAGTGCTCTGTCCCAGTCATGAGGGTGCTTAGCAGTAACCTTATGTAGTAGTTGTTTAAGTGTACGGTTAAGTCTTTCAACCGCACCATTACTCATAGGATGATAAATACTACTTAAATTCCTATCAATGTTCCAAGTTTTCATGACTTCCTTCATGGTGTCAGATATGAACTGTGACCCATGGTCTGATAAAAAGTTTTCTAGGAAACCCTATTCTAGAAAAGATGAGATGTAGTGCATCAGCTACATCTGTGGTAGTGGTGGGTTTTAATGGGATAGCTTCGGGCCATCGTGTGCACAAATCAATGCACGTAAGGACGAATCTATGTCCTCTGGCCGATGGTAGCAATGGACCAATAATATCTATGGCCATCTTGTCAAACGGTCTTACTGAGATATCGCAAGCCTGAATAGGCGCCGTGTGAAAAGCTCCACGTGCTTTCACTTCTTGGCATGTAGTACAGGAACGTACATACTGCGAAATATCTCTTGACACTCCTGGCCAAAAGAATGAAGACAGTACTCGAGATCGTGTTCGAGTATATATCCCATATGTCCAGCACAATGTGAGTCATGTGCATGTTGAAGAATGTACCGTCTAAAAGTATACGGGACCATAACTTGTTGTTTCATTTGTGATTTGTCATTAAAACATCTAATCAATATGTCATTTTTAATAACAAAACAATGTTTGTTATTATTACCTGAGGATAAATTGTCAACTTTATCAACCAGCTTAAAAAATTTTTTTAAAGATTTATCCTCTTTTTGTTTGGTTGCAAATGTTTCCCTGTCAATAGGTGAATTGACTACAAACTCCTCTTGGTTGTCTGCATCCATCTTATTATCATCAACTTTCTCCATGAGTTGAGTCTGCGCTCTAGTCGTCACGGCGTTTCCAGTGCATAGGTTATGTTTCTCCCATTCTATGATCTCATCTGGAGTACAATCTTTACTGCCGTGTATACGACCAACCATCAGATCAGCTATAGGCTTTTTTAGCATACATACTTTTACGTTCCCTGTGAAAAAAGGGTGTGTTCTAACATGAATAATAGCTGTGGGGTAAAAACTCAATAGTTCCCCAAAAAAGGCATGCAACGGACATATTCCCCCGTTGCACAGCTAGGATGTACCAGCGACTGTCGTACACCAATCGTTGTGGATCCTGAATCCCTCAGCACTGAGACGACGGATCCATTAACTAATCCCCTGTTAAAAATTAGTAGGCCTGTTCCATCGTTGACTGCAAGACCTACCTCTGGTGTAATATGTCCGCAGTTAAGCACTGTTTCTTTCGCCTTCTGAAAAATAAGATTGCATTGTTGGCAACTATTTGCCACATTAAAATTAATAGCAAAACATGCAGCAGAAGACTGTGTTGTATTATTGTCAAGTGGGACCTGAGCTATAGGGGTAGTATTATTTGTAACTGCCGCCCCTCTGTATTATGGTTGTAATGAGATGATCCCCGAGAATGAGATCGATTCCGAGTATAATTGTTAGAATTATCTCGTCGTCCTCTATAGTAACTATTATCTCGATGTCTCGAGCCATGATTATTACCATTCCAGTTACTATTATTATTGGGAGTATGTGATCGATTATAATTAGTGTTATGTTGACCATTGTGGTAGTTTGTTTGAGGTGAATAATTTCTATCTCGTGATCTACCTCTGTTGAACTCATTTTTATTGTTGAAATCATTATTATGTCCCTTCTGAAAGTTAACATTGTGATTTCTTTGGAACCTGCTTCTGTCTACACTGTGATGTCTTTGTTTGTTATTATGATTGTAGGCCATATTAGACGCCACAGGTAGAGGTTCTCTTAATGAGGAGTTAGAAATGGTTGCATTCGGATGTGCCGAACAGTAGTTTAAAGAAATTTTTCTAACTCGTCCATAGTACCTGGTTTACGCTCCTGCAAATATGCAAAAAATGGCTGGCTAACCGAAGATAATACCTTATCCCGTAGTAGTAAATCAACTAATTTGTCGTATGATTTGTTGACTTCTGCCAGTTCAACCCATCTATTAAATGTATTGCGTATGTTCGCAATGAATCCTGCAAAATCTTTTGGAGATTCAGGTAAAATTCCCTTAAATTTCAACCTACAGTGTTCCTCGTCCAGGTGAAAACCTTCGTAAAAGCAAAAACTTAATAGCACCGTAGTTATTTGCTATTGATGGGTCAGCATTTTGAGAAGCCGTCAATGGTTCTCCAACCAAGAATTCATTTAACTTGAGTACCCATGACTCTTCAGGCAAATGATTTGTTTTGCAAGTCTGTTCAAAACGTGACAGGAACGATGAAAGGTCGTCCACGTTTAAGTTGAGAGTGGGTAATTTAAAGTTGTAGAAATGTTTAGTTTGGCTGGATGACGATCCATTTTGTGCGTTATTATTCTGGTTTGCATCAGCACTTTGTGCTTGTAATCTTGCTGTCTCCAATTTAATACGCGCCAATTCCATTTCTTGTTGTAAAATAATTTCCTCTCGTTTCAATTTATTCTCTTCTTCCTGTTGAGCAATTTCTCTTAATCTATTTTCCTTGGCAATTTGCTTCATCTCACGTTCCTCCTCCTCTTTCTTTAATGCAACCTTTTGTTCCTCTATTTCTGCTTTATGTTTTTCCAGTTCTGCCTCAGCAAACTGACGAAGTTCTTGAGGTTTATAACCATATTCCTTACCAATTTTAACGAAATGGTCTATAGTAAGCATTTTGACTTTTATCTGGTAAGTAATTATTGGTAATTACTGATTAAAATAGTCAATAGTAGCTTCAGAGTAATTATTATACTTACTCAACTTAGGAATATTCAATATAAATAATCACAATAGTACTGAACTCTAATGTCTAAGTTCAACTAATAGACAATATTTTGTAACAATATTGTATCTAAGTACTAACTATATCATAAATAGTTATGATATCTGTTAACTATAATGTAATTACATCACACACAATTAATCTCAATATCCAATGATGTTGGGTATGATTCCTAGTAATTATATTGTTCAATGTACTAAGTCACTCTCTTAGTACTAGAAAAGTATATTAAATAATATACAATGGGTCTATTACCTCAAAGGTAGACTATAAGATTATTTTATTTGGTCAATATATATATTATATTATTATGCCCTAGGCATCTCTTATAAATTGCAGTGCTAATTTCTTGGACTATCACTGCATAATTATGCAATGTCCCATATTAACCTTAAATGTCAGAAAAAAATTAATTAAATTAAATTATAAGTGTATTATTGAATATAATGTTATAGTATTAATGTAGTATATAATATATATCATGAGTACAAACAAAACAATGATGCAACTAAAGGGTACAAACAATGTCAAGACGCAAACAAGACATTTTTCACAATTAAAAATGAATTTATGAACTAAATAAAACAAGCGGAAGTGTCACAAGCCAAATGAAGGGTCAAGGTCTGACCCGAGGTCAACTTAATATGCAAAGTACACAAAAAAAATGACTGCAAAAAAATGATGACATCACAGGACTCATAACGGACGACATTTTAACAATCATAAAATAAATTGACAGTAAGAGTAGACTGGACGAAATAGTTAACGAACATGATACAAAACTGAATAAAATTGTGAACTGAGTACGAATAAAATACACCAGTTATCTACGGAACGGTACAGCTAACACAAATCGTCAAACGACAGCAGATTTGGACAGACAGTCCAATGGCAAACCTCAATGGGGCTTCCAAAAGTGCAATCGTTTAACTGCCCTAAGACCGACTGAAATCTAGGTGGTCAGCTGTTCGCGACATTCCCCAGAGATTTCAGTTCCCTCCAACCGGCCCGCTAGTTAACAACACATTAAAACAACCCAAAAAAATACATGAAACACATTCAGAAAAGACATGCCTATGCAGGCAAAAGGCATGGACTCAGTATTACTGTTTGCAATGACGACAGTATTAAAACAACTAGACTTATCTTTTCCGTTGCTTAGATCAGTGCTAGAGGTCGTCAACAGCTAGGCTAATGCCCCTGACTGTCTGCTCCTGTAGTCCATATCGTGTGTTTGCTTCAATGGCTCATGTTTCCCCTGGTTAGACTTAGAAACGGCTTTGGTCGCTCCGCCCGACAGTTCACCTAACACGACTTTCGGTGACGTCCACGTTGTTAGGCATTATAATGAGTACTGCGTCATCTTCGACTGGATCATGTGATCGAAAATTGATCGTAAATATTTGTGGTTAACATGTGCGTAAGGAACAGAAGTTTGTTTCTTTTTTTCTGTCGTTCCCCGCATTCGGCCGCCACTTTTGTTGAAGGACTTTCGTGTGTGGTTACTGGTTGTGTTGCTTGAATTCTGATCGTGCTAATATTCGTACGCGAATGGGGTGAACCTCATTTTTTGGTTTGTCGTAATGCCTGAACTTGGCATCAAGATGTAAACAACTGTTCATCTTATTAACTCAGCAACTTCATATAAAATACATAATTCAGAAGGTTGAATGGTGTAACGTGATTCAACGAATAATGCCTCCGGTTCGAGTCCTTCACAATTTAATATGGATTACACACATACATAAACAGTTCAATTCACACATGAGGTACATGCATCAATCAATCAATAGCGTAGACTGCTGTGTTACATGTCAATGTCCGTTTAAGGATACAATGCAGTAATTGTCGTCAGAACATCACAGCTATATGCACGCGCAGATAGAATGGCTACCTGCCGACAGTGAGACTGTGAGTCTAATTACTTCGTATAAAGTAGACGATTATCTTTCTCCTTCCAAGGATTTAGTTAATCACTAACCTCCATAAGTTTCCTCTCATGTAGAGTTCTAGGACTGACCCTGGTCCATCATAAATGCACATATAAATGGCTATATCATGCCATTGAATTGGAAGGTTAACAAAACGCAGCTATTCAGCTTGGCGGTCAAGTAACAAAGGGTAGCGTCTCCTAGTTACCGACTGTGTCCCAAACAAACGCTAGACACGTCATAATCGATCGTGTATGGAGCGTTCAATAATTGAAACATCTATCGCAATATATTAAATGTCTTAACCTTTACATTTGCACGTCCGCTAACCTTTAGCAGACGGCGTTAATATCATATACCGTAAAACAGACATGCTGCGTCCTATCCAGGCTGCTGACAATTTCCTATTCGGCCGTTTCAGAAAAATGGCAATAGATATTATCGGTCCTTTAAGATCAAGTCGGCCAGAGGACATCAATTTATCCTTACATGTGTCGATATGTGCACACGTTGGTCAGAGGCTATAACTCTTAAGAGCATCTCCACTGTCGGTGCCGCAGACGCTCTTTGGTCGATATTTTCTCCGCTTGGGATTTCCCCAGAGAAATATTGTCAGAACCATGGCACGCAACTTATATCCGACACTATGTCACACAGGTAATGTCAATCTTACATATTAAAAAGGTCTCTCAGCAGTATCTATCACCCAATGTCCCTAATGGGTTAGTTGAGCGTTTTTTGAAATAGAACACTCAAGACTTTACTTTGGAAGATAACTGAGGTTCATCCTCAGGATTGGGACAGGGTTTTAACCCGCGGCTCTCTTTGCTTATAGAGAGGTCCTCCAATGAACACACAGAATTTTCTCCCTTTTGAACTTGTCTTTGGCGCGCGACCGCGCGGCCCTTATATCTTTACTTCACGATCTTATAACTGCCGATAATATTAGCGAGGACACTCAGTCGTCTTATGAGTATGTCATTGCTCTTAGGCAAAAGATCATCGAGACATGCAAATTAGAAACTTCTTCATCCAAATTTTACGCTAAAGAGAAAGGCAAGGGACTATTTGCTAATAAGAATAGGTGTCCACGACAACATTGTCCAGGTGACAAAGCACACGTCCTACTTCCGGCAAGGGAGAACTGGCTTCTTATTGCATGGAAAGGTCCATATGCAATAGTCTCTAAAATTTCCGACGTCGACTATGTTGTCGATATTTGATGGAAAGCATAAAAACTTTTCCACAACAAATATGCTCTCAGAATTTCATGAACGACCTGACTATTTGCAGCCTATTTTCCCAGGCGACGGACGATTACATCTCCGGTACCTCATGGTCATTAACTCATCCCCTGTCAGTTATACAGGATGAAGGAAACTACTTTTTTCTGATGTCCATCTTCCACTTCCTATGATCCCCACTTCATTCTTCCATGGGATCTTGGAAAAAACGTTACCGTTTCTCCTAATCTTTCCACTGAGGAACATCGACAAGTCTATTCGATGTTGCAAACATTTCAGGATGTCCTTTACAGACATCCCGGGCACACACATGTCATCGAACATATGACATAGTACTTACTGACCATAATCCTATCAGAGTCAGACCCTATCCAATACCTATCCATTTTCAGTCACAAGTCGAGAAAGAATTGGATGAGATTGATACGATTAGGAAATAATCGAACCATCCCACTTCAGCATACTCTTCGTCTATGGTTATTATTCGAAAAGAAAGACAATAACATTCGCATTTGCGTTGATTATCGCAAATTGAACAAACGTTACGAATGTTTGATGCTGAACCTAATAGCCTTCACTAGCAAGAGCTACTAAACAAACTTTCTAATTCTAGATTCTTTACCAAAACTAGACTTGTCTAAAGGTTATTGGCAAGTTCCTTTATAACTGAACGTGCCAAACCTCTTACCGCTTTTTCTACACCTAGGGGTTTATTTCAATGGAATTTTCATGCCTTTCGGCCTTATGAACGCCCCTGCTACATTCGTACGCATGATGCATCGAATTTTTTTTCATATCGTACTGATGTCATAGCATACTTAGACGATATCTGTCTGTTCAGTGATTCCTGGGAAGATCATTATCTGGGTTTATACGAATTGCATGTCTACACTAGCTTCGCGAGTATAATTTAATTGCAAAACCCTCTAAAGCCTTTATAGGATTTTTTAGCGAGATTTCTTTCCTGGGTCATCGTGTTGGTCATGGTGTTTTTGTTTTAAAAGATAGAGGACCACACATTGTTTCAAAAAATACTAAACACTATTTCTGTCCCTAAGACGAAGAAACAAGTACGGAGTCTCTTAGGTTTGATCCAATTCTACGGACGATTCATTCCGAATCTGTCCTCCATTATGGCACCGCTTTCTACTTTTTCACTGAAGAAAGGATCGCCTAATCTAATCCGCCGGTCTCAAGAATGTAAAATCCTCATTGGACCAGATTAAAAACTCTTTTTTTTATCATCTCCACCTATCCTTAGATTACCTACTATTGAGTAAGACTTTTGTTCACTTCGAAAGTGACGAAATGCCGCCTCGTGTCTAATGGGATTGGGGCAGCACTTATGCAGGAGTATTCTGATACTCTGCATCCGGTGATTGTATATCTCTAGGAAAATTAAAATGCTTGCAGAAAGGAATTACTCGTGTTTTAGACCGTGAGTTAAATTGGCTATGGTAATGGTCAATTCTCAAGTTGCAAAGATTCCTTCTAGGCGCACATTTCATTGTCCTAGAAACCGACCAGAAAGCTTCTTACTGCTATTCAGAGAAAAAACTTGAAGAGCTCGAGGTCCACTCGATATGCCATAGCTCTTCAACCATTTCATTTTAATACGGTGCGAGCTATCCGTGGTTCGGATAATGTGATGGCAGACATTCTGTCCAGATGCCCCACACAATTCCACTTAATTCTTCTGTCCAATATATATTTTTCCTGATATACAGTCAAATCTACCTATAATGACATATCAGCACAATATGTTCTGGGCACTTTTAGTGAATTTTTATAACATTGTTAATCCATATAGTTTCCTTTTTTTCTGTTAATCGATAGTTAATCATAACGGAAGAAGGCTTAGTTAGCAATATATGGGCCAAAAGTCCACATGGCTACTATTTATATATTGTATTTTGATTAATGTATTATGAAATTTAGCATATACCATAAAGATTTGTGTTATTGATATTTTCGCAGCACATCATTGACGTCTGACGAGAGTATGGACATTTATGTCAACAACGTTAAACGGATGTCAAGTTCCTTACCTTACTGCGGACGATTTATATCCATGTCTACGAGGAACAGCCCTGATTTATTAGAAATTGATTAGTAATGCATTGTATAATTTATTTTTTGTTTAAAATGTGTAGTTCATTACACTTCATTGTTTCATACTATGATAATATTATATTTAATTTCTTAGATTTGTAATGAGTATGATTTGGCTTGCCCAATTATGATGTTTGCCATCACTGTGGCGTAATGTTGGTGGCACCTCCCTGGAATATACTGTACACAATTAGGGAAATATTTTTATTCTCTAAGGATCTGAGAAATAATCTCAGTTTCGCTCCATGCGTCAAGCTAGCCTAATTATTAGGCAATTATATCCGCGCATCGTACGTCGTTAGGGGCCTGTGTTTTTTTCTGGCTCTAAGATTTAAAAAAAAGTTTCATTTTTTTTCCCCGGGGGGGTGCCTTTGGTTAATCTGTTACGCACATAAAACAAAATTTTTTCTGAAGACATTGTATAATTATTTTCTAAAGACTATTGTATAATTAACTTGTCTGAATTGTAACACTTTTTAATTTTTTTCGGTCAAAGCTAGATAACCCTTGTTTTGACTGTGATTACCATTTTCAATGATGGGTTACCTTCTCTTGTGACGGGACGCGCCGGTCCATTTTTTTAACGATGTGTGGTCATTTCTCCTTATATGGATAGTATCGGTCAACTTGTTTCTTGGAATGATTGAAACCAGTGTCGAGGTTTTTATTCCTGTCCATATAAGGCCGCGATTTATTACAAATCTTTATCTGGAATGTCCTCTACATCGTCTCGTATTGATTCTTACTCAGGTGTATGCGTTCTGCGCATGTTCCGGACGTTAGGTGTGCTAGAGAAGCTTTCCTGTCGGAGAGTCTCTATGAAAGTTATGAAAGCAGAGAGGGACGCATCTTGCGTCTGTGATTCTTTGATAGGGAATTTGGAGTCCTATTGTGAGTTAGTTTAGCTTACAAGGTCCTTCCCTTGATGATTCAAAACGCCTGGAGGCGTGTGTTTTGTGGTGTTGATTTCGAATCAAGGTAATTACCTCCATTTATGTTTCAAACCTGTAATCTAACTTTATGTTGACAATGGTCGATCTCCTGCTCACCTACGAAATTACAGAAAGAGAGGTTCTTCTACTAGAAGTCACGCCCCAGGTATCTTCATACCTGAGATTAATATTACACGGGTCAATACTTAGCCCGAAGGACAGTTCTCTGTTTCTATGAACGTCGCTATAATCAGCGATGGCACCTACGTCGAGCTTTAGACTTAGGAATGCCTGTAAAGGTCAGCTTGACCTATACTCCTGGAACACCATCCTCGTGCGACTTTATGATTAGACTCATTTAGCCACATCTGATCGAGGAGAGGAGTATTGATGCACTTTTGTAATATTGGAGCCAACAGTATAATCCCCTCGGCGCCATATCATTTTTTTGAATATATGCCAGATGCATTGATGAACATAACTTATGTGCTGAATTTCGTTGAACTGTCATGACTATGGTTTATTGTGAAATGGATGTACAGTTTTTACCTGTTTTGTGGCGTGAGAAAATAAACGATGGAAAAACGTCAATAGCAGTTTATACTTTATATGACTTTCCATGTCAATACCACATATGTTGTAAAACTTGTGAAACCACATCACCAAACACTCACAGCAAGCAGCAACAGACCAGACAAGACACCTCACACTTCAACCTATTATATCCCTGGTGTCTATAGGATCGGTACTGTACTGGGCTGCTGATTATCCACGACTTCGGACTGATACCTGTAACGTCCATAGTGGCCAGATTTGTGGTCTATCATCTTTAATGGCCAGTAGTCAGCCTAAATCCACCCTTATCAACAGGCTATGACTTCAGTTCAGCCTTTAAGATGTACGCCTTTGTCTACTGCATTTACTTTTGTCTTGCGCAAAAACCTCAGATTGTCGGCCATCATTACACTCTTGGTCATTATTACCATCTTATGGATTTGCCTATTGATGTCGGTATCTTGTATATTCATAACTTTACCATACATTATTGCACACTGCTATTTGTCTCGGACACTTTTATCACTCTATATGATTATTATTCCAAGTTAGACTGTGCTACTTTCTCTGCTATCCTTTCTCATGTAGGAGAGGAAGGTTTGATTGACATCGTACATGGGTCGGAAGTTTACACGGCTACATTTGATAGATCAAAATTAAAATTGACTGTTGTATCTTATAAAATCCTACCTTTACCAAACAGAGATTTTCATTTGTGTTTTTTCACAGCGACGGCTTTGCAATGAGAGTCAGAGCTGCTATATTGATTGAGTAGGCTGTGGTATTGATCGCTAGATTTGCTGTTCCAGTGAAAAACCAGTCGGCAGTTTGACGCCACACTATATGTTTTGGTATCTTCATATTCATAAATTCTTTCAAGACCTCTGGAGATAGTAGATAGTATTGTATATTAGTACAGTATAGTACATTATATAGTATTGTATTAGGATATGGCATAACTTCTTTAAGATATTATTTAGGTTCATGTTTATGCACCCTTTCATTACCTTGTTTTTTAAATATATTACTGTGTTCTGTTAATGCACCATTTCATTACCATGTTGTTCTTATGATACTGTGTTTGATAAAAACGTTGAGCATATGACAATTATAATTATGATACTATTTCTAGTTAACTTACAATAACATTTCGGAATCGTACATTTTCTTTTTTGGGAAAAAAATGAGGAAAAGAAAAAAAAAAGTATTTTTCTGACATTGTGATGTATTTTTTTCTTTACCCAGCGCTTGATTGTGCGCTAGAAAAGGTGTTTTTTCTGACATTGTATGGTTTTTTCTTTGCCCAGCTTTTGAATGTGCGCTAGGGGTAAATGTGTATAGCGATATTAGTACATTAAAAAATGTTTTTTCTGAGGTTGTGATGTATTTTTTCTTTGCCCAGCGCTTAATTGTACGCTAGGGGTAACTACGCATAGCGATATTATTAATTGAGGTCTATAATAAGTTCTTCATTGGTACTTTATAAGTTTATTAACTTGGTTATCATACAAATTATGTTATTTTTAAATGGTAACTAGTTTTTTGTCTTTGGTATAAATATGCATTGTGTAACTTATTGTTTACCATCATATACCATTGTCTGCTCATTCTTCTTGTACTTCATCTGCTCTTTTCACTTTTCATTTATGATGGCATAGCTAGTCTATACTTGATATATTTTATATTTCTTTGAATTTGTTGATCTTCGTATGCTTATCTCATTATCTTTCTATACTTCATTTTTTTTTACTTTACACTTACTTCTATCCCTCTTTTGTTCTTTTTTGTTAACATGACTTAATATAGGGTAATCCTTATGTGTAGATATTATGATTGCATCGACCTCAATTTTTTTTATTCGATGTACTTTTTTTCAAAAAAAAATTATCATATCATTTTTTTTTCCCGGGGGTCGGTGTAGTCTCTTAAGTCATATTTTAATTAAGGGGAGTTAAGTGTTAAAGACTGCATTGTACGGGTCGATTTTTTATATACGCTAGTTAACACGCTCTGCGTGATGAGAGAATTTTTAGTCGGGGGTTGTTGCGGAGTAGTGTTTAAACTTTTACCCGACTAGTTGTTTCTTTATTTTTAAAAATATGATAAGGAATCGGGTCGAAGGTTCTATGATTTTTTTTGCGGGGAAAGGCGGATGAATTCTGCTCACATCTCAAGCTGCGAGTTCGCGCTTGAATGAATTGTACTGAGCTGTTTTAAGCAGCTGATTTTTCGTGACATTACTTTGCTGGTAGAGCTTGGAAATGGCCGTTTTACCATTTCTCTAGTGTATTCCAGTATATATCTTTTTGTGAAAGGAATATTTGATAATTGCAGAAGGTACTATATTGAAGATATTATGAGGCCACGGATTGTACAGGCCATTAATCTATATTCATATTCCTGTGAGGGATAGTTTTGCAGATAGATAGTGTGTTGAATAGAATGTTGTTTTCTCCCAGGGAACTTGTTATTCAAAGCCACGGATCTCGTTGGCTTGTTAATGCATTGTATTCATATTGATTCAAAGTCATAGACTATTGAGAACTGGAATGATATTTTTGCTGTACTATTATGAGATGAAATATGTGCTGCTATGTCCTGCAGCCTGTTCACCAATTTGCTGATTCATGTTTTCCTGATGGATATTTTGGTACTTAATTGCCCATGATTTTTGCTGTGGTGGTTTATGCAACCGTTGTTATGGATTTACTTACATGTTTGCTTCATGAGTATATGCTGTGAATTGTCTTGCTATGATGTCTACGTGATCGTCTCGTCAATAAACTGTATAACGTTGCCCAGGTCTTACAACATTTCCCTGATTTCTACGTTGCTGTGGTGTGTGAGTGACTTATCATAGACACACTTACAGAACCTATACACATTCGCGTATAATATATTATATTTCCATAGTCAACACAGCTATCGGCCATCTGTAAGCCCGACTTATGCTGATTCGCCATTTGCCCATCAGCGAAACCATAACATTAAACTTTGTCCAGCCATCCCGCCTGCGGGAGCTGTTACAGCAAATATTCCGTTACACTTATCTTGTGTCAAGGTAATAGAGGAGTTTTTCATGTCAACTTATCTTGTGTCAAGGTAATAGAGAGGTTTTAAATGTCAACTTAATCTTGTGTTTTCAAGGTAATAGAGGGGTTTTATGTCAACTTTTCATCTTGTGTCAAGGCAATATCGGGGTTTTTATGTCAACTTTTCTTGTGTCAAGGTAATAGAGGGGTTTTATGTCAACTTATCTTGTGTCAAGGTAATAGAGAGGTTTTTTATGTCAACTTATCTTGTGTCAAGGTAAATAGAGGGGTTTTATATGTCAACTTATCTAATGTCAAGGTAATAGAGTGGTTTTATGTCATTAACTTGTGTGTCACGGTAATAGGGGGGTTTTATGTCAACTTATCTTGTGTCAAAGTAATCATCATTATAATCATGTAGCATGTCCTTTGCAGAACGTCCGCCCTCATCACAGCCCGCCTGAAATGACTCTCGATCTCTAGCCTGCCCTCCTTTCTCCTCCAATGTCATGTTCAAGGTGTCTTCAATGTCCTGTGACCACCGTCGTCTTGGTCGGCCCCCTGCCTCGCCTTCCAGGTACTATAACCCTATATCACTGCTCTCTCTAAGCCACTATGGCGTTTAATGTGGCCAAAATATTTCATTTTCCGGGACATGATATTGTTTATGAGCCAGTTTTTCCTCGATGTTCAGGTCGTGTAGGATGTCTATATTTTTCTTCTTCTTGGTCCACGATATTCTGAGAATTTGTCTGTAACAACTTTTGCTTCGAAAGATTCGATTTTTTCTTTAAATGTTTGAGTAATGGTCCATGATTCACATCCATATGTTGCTACCGGAAAGATGCACGTTCTCAGACGTTTTACTTTTATTAATTTGCTGGTGTTATGCCATAGGTTCTTTCATTTTATTTTAAACCTCTGCAATTGCTATGGCCAGTCTCCTTCTGACCTCTTTTGAGCAGTCTCCCTCCATTGTTGTTAATTATGGAGCCAAGATATTCAAAATGTGTGACATTTTCAATTTTCTCATCATTGGTAGTAATTTTTGGTTGGCATCTTGTTTTGTCTGTGGACATAATCTTTGTGTTCTTTTTTTTGTGTGTGTTCAATAAAAAGGTTCTGATCCTCACTGTGTCTTTATGACAGACAGGATTAAACTGTTCTAGTCCCTTGGCACTGTTTTTTAAACAATAACTGTGTCATCTGCGTACCTGAGTTCTGGGATCGCATTTCCACCAATTGTGAACGGATCGCAATGTTCACATCCTTGGTTTACTCCGGACATTTCTCATTATATTTTCTGCATAGATGTTAAACAAGTATGGCGAGAGGATGCAACCCTGTCTTACTCCCCCTTTTCACCTCAAACCATCCTGATCTTTCTCCCGCTACTCTGACAGCTGCTTGTTGTTCATGGTATAGTGTTTCAATTAGATGGATCAAATGCGCTGGAAATCCCATGTCTCTCATGATGTTCCACAATTTCTGATGTTGTACGCAGTCGAAGGCCTTGGTGTAATCTACTAAACAGGCATGAAGATCTTCATTATATTCTCTGCATTTCTCGAGGATGTTTCTCACATTAAAGATGTGTGATCTCTCGTACCTCTGCCTTGTCTAAAAACCCGCCTGTACTTCATGTATTCCATGTTCTAACCGTCTTTCTCTCCTCTTCATGAGAGTCCGCAAAAGGATTTTACTGGCATGACTTATTAAAGCAATAGTACGATAGTTGGAACACAGTGTTAAAACTGCCTTTCTTTGGAAGAGGGATATACACAGATCTTTTACATGCTTTGGGCCAGATTGCACTGTTCCATATCTTCACACATAGTGCATGATAAACGAGGACACTAGCCTCTCCTCCTGCTTGGATTAGTTCAGTTGGTATATCATCGCATCTTGGTGATTTCCCTTTCTTTAGGCTTTTGATTGCTGCACGTACTTCATCTAATATAGGTTCTGGCTCTCTCTCTCTTCACTTTCAATCGTCATGTCTGGGGTCTTTGTACTATCTTCATACATTTCTCTACAGTACTCCTTCCATCTCTCCCAATATATCCTTACTTTCTGTTAATATGTTACCATTTTTATATCATTGATTACATATAATGATGGTCTAAAAGCATCTGTTAGCGTTCTGAGTTCCTTGAACATATCCCTATATCCTTTCCCTGAAATTGCAGCTCTTCTATTCTATTGCAGGTATTCGCTTATGTTTACTGTTTCTTGTCTTTTCCTTTAATCTCTCTCCTGATCGTTTCTTGTGCAGGTTTTGTATTTCGTCACCTGTTCCTACCCCTGTTTGCTTCAAATTTTCTTCTTTCCTCCCATGAGCCTCATGTTTCCTCCGTGATGAATATCTGAGCTTCTTATGCACCTTTCTAGGGATCATGTTTTCTGATGATGTGATGAGAATATCTCTCGCATGTGTGGCTAGCTCAATACCGGTGTCATATCCTGCTGTACCCTCTTGTACAGCCATCAGTGCTTCGACTCTGTTTTGTACTTCTATGTTTTATTTAGGTGGTATGGCGCTTACATCGAGAAGGAGAGAGGCCGAGCACCTTTTGTCACTTTTTTCAATTTTAAACTTAAAAATCTGCAATTAGTAGCTCATGATCTGAATCACAATCTGCTCCTGGGAGTGTCCTTTGTAGATGATATACCTGACCTCCATCTTTGTTGTATCAAGATGTAAATCTATTTGATTTACATTGCTGTTGAGCCATCTTGTGAGGTCCATGTATAGAGCCTTCTGGGATGTTGTCTAAATAGGGTATTTGTAATGGAGAGGTTGTATTTCTAAGTAGAATTCGATTAGTTTTCTCCTCTTTCGTTTCTATGTCCTATACCTGAATGGACCTCGCACCTTTTTCTCTATCCTCTGTTCTCTTCGATGCCAACTTTCCGCGTTAAAGTCGCCCATGATTATTATCATGACAAATCCCTTTTTTTCCACTTCTCCCTAAAGGCTCATCTTGTAAACTGTTGTAAAATTCCTCAATTTCCATTATCAATCTGCTGCACGATGTGGGTCGCAGATGCTGACGTGCATAAGTTTGTAAAAATTGTGATGTTCCTTTTTCTTATCTCTTGAGTCTAATCACGAGAAGTCGATCACTAAATCGGATTGTATCACAAGGTAATGTGCACTATAGATGCTTTCTTTTGTCAGGAGGAAACCAACCCCGGCTCTGACCGCCTTTTCCTTCCCGAGTTATTTTGAAGTCTCTCCTGTTTTGAGTTATAAAATGACCTGGTTGGCCCATCTATGTTCTGATATGCCCAGGTATGTCTGTTTTTGTTCTTTCCATTTTCTTTACTAATCTTACAAAGTTTTTCCCTTGATGTAGGCCTTATTACATTTCCACGTGCACTTCTTCTTAAATTTTTTTCTTTAGTCCGATGTCAG
This sequence comes from Oreohelix idahoensis, assembly GCA_024509875.1. Classification (NCBI taxonomy): domain Eukaryota; kingdom Metazoa; phylum Mollusca; class Gastropoda; order Stylommatophora; family Oreohelicidae; genus Oreohelix; species Oreohelix idahoensis. The sequence goes on along the minus strand of JAMPIV010000045.1, from coordinate 6,308 downwards.
GGCTTTTCCGCAGTAAACACAGGTCGGGTTTTTGGCCGTCATCCCACCATTACTTTGTTCTTGCTTGGCATCGATTCCTCTTACCCCAGTTCGCATTAGTCGATTCTTTGCCTGGCCTGGGGGCCACACATATGATCTTTGTTGTTTCCGGATTCATCATTTCTTGGCTGTCTTGCTTTCTTTGCAATATTCATTCAATAGTTTTGCCATTGCATTCTGCAACGGTTCATGGCCGCCTTATCAACATTGGTCCCTGGTGCGCCCGGAAAGATCGATACCTAGGTCCGAAGCCAGCTCCTGCACAACACAAAGTCGTATGTCGAATAAAATCGATCACCTATCTCTTCCGCCAGCAGCTGTGTGTACAATATGAAGGGGGGACCCTCCCTTCTTTACTTTGGATCGCGTTCAGTTTAGCCGGGATAGCCCAAAGCCGTTGACCGGGGGGGGGGGGGGGGTGGCGCTTACACACAAGCAGGACTCTGGGAGCCATACGTGAGCTCGGGCAGAGAAGCAGGGGAACCAAATAGCGATCCAGGCCCATCCCAAAAAATTGTTGTGGCTGCCTACTCACCGTGAGTAGTGGATTATCCCTGGGATCAGTCTGCCTACCCCTATTCTATCTATCTATCTATCATATCTATCTATCTATCTATCTATCTATCTATCTATCTATCTATCTATCTATCTATCTATCTATCTATCTATCTATCTATCTATCTATCTATCTATCTAATCTATCTAATCTATCTATCTATCTATCTATCTATCTATCTATCTATCTATCTATCTATCCATCTATCTATGTATCTATCTATCTATCTATCTATCTATCTATCTATCTATCTATCTATCTATCTATCTATCTATCAACTCATGAAAACTAAGCAAATTAATTAAGTAACAGTGTTAACACAGCTTTATTCATCTCTAGACGTCACTTCCTGTGTTACCAAGGACTACGTATAATAAACAAACGAGACGCCTTGTCCTACCCTCTAATGCTATCGACACAAATGTTATAAATTTTACTCATAACAGCTAGCTATCTCACAGTGTTACAAATGTTGATAATGAACTACCGATACAAAACGCACAAAAAATACTTTACTTGGTGGTGTGATCATAAAATCCAACAATTTCTCTGGGCCTTGTTCTGTTAAAAAACCCAAAACACATGTTGATAAGAGGTTTTTGATGTTATTAATTTATAAGATATCCTGGACTAAACAGGATGGTATCAGAAGTTACCAGGATAGTGCTAGATAAGAGACTGGTCTTACAGGAATATACCACTTTCTCTTGGAAAAGAGGCAAGGGTGTATTAGACAAATCAAGGTGAGGTCTCCAGCTATGTAAGTTCCAGAGTAAAGAATGATGATGATGATTGAAGTTCTCTGGGTACACTATCCGCTACCTCTTGAGATATCACCAAGCGTATGTTATCAGCTTGTGTTATTATTTGCGCTAAGTTGTCTCGGGGTAATGTAATTTAAAACAGTTATGATATTTCAAAACAGAACTTTAACTTTAAGGAAAATTCAAGCAAAAGATGTCTAAAAGGAATATCTATCATTTTTTTTTCCTGAAACCTCAAACTTTTGGGGTCCGTAAATATCAAAACATAAAGGAAAACGGTTATATACTTTTGCTAAAATAAATTATTTTTTGGAAACTTGGTCCTTTTTGTGTACATGCAAAAAGTCCATCTGGAAAGTCATACCACCAGTTCTTGATATTACACTAATACTACCTGTAAAGTTGTTATTTTCATCACTCTCAGGAGGTTTATATTTACCTTGGTTGAAATTTATGATGGGTGGATGAAGTGTCATAGTTCCTGTATAAAGGGACATTAAGCTTTGGAAGAGTTAATTGCAGGCTGTTTTGGGGCGATCATAGTCTCTGAACACCAACGTTGTGCGCCTCCTGACGGAAGAAAAGGAGTCTACGTTTCAAGGTTTTGTAGAAAAAAATGAGACACAACTCCCAATGGTTCTTTCTCTCTCTCAGGGCTAACAGCCCTGGCTACGAGGAAACTGTAGAAATTCAAACTCCTCAAGTAAAGGATCTACTCACATTTCACACATAAGCTGACCAAGGCCGTAAAGGGCTATAACCACTAATTCTTTCTGTACAGACCGACAAAATGTCTTGTCCTTTCTGACTCGTTCTCTGAAAACTGTCAGCTCTGGCATGCACGCTTTATGGTCTAATAGGCGGCGGATAACTTACAACGCAGTTGTTAAGTCTTCTTTTATCATAATCTACACCACGAACCAACTCAGAATGACGAGTTTTTTAAAAAAAATTAACTAATTTCCTAGGGCTAATAGAATTTGAGCAGCTGTTTTAAGGAGTGTTTGTCTTAATTCTGACCGAATTTGTTTATTTTATTATCCATAGTTATTTGTGAACCGATTTTAATTATCAAAAGTGATACATTAAACGGCCACATTTATTCTTTATTCGTTCCTATATAGTTTTCCTTTAGTTATTCATTTGCATTCAAAATGGTGTTAATTTTTATACCCTTTTGTGGATTAATTTGATTCGATTAACCTGATTGTGAAAAAATATTACTAAATTAAATTTTTCTAAGTCAACTAGATAATTTTGTATGATGTGGAATCTTATGTGTATATGTTAAGCAATATCAAGCGCTATAATTTGAGATATCCCTTTGCCATTTTAAGTATTTCATTTAGGTTATCATATGACAATAACACTTAATTTAAGTCTCGGTCATAAAAACCCCAAATTAGGCATTTTATTTTCCACTTTTTCAAACCAATAATATTTTCTTTGTTCATTACAAAAAAAAGGTAAACAGATTTTGATTGGTTGTTTAAATTTTTACCTACGTTTTCAATCGGTAAATATTGGGAGTGAGGTCGTGTTAAAAAAGGGGTCGGGGGGGCGTGGGGAGGGGGGGTAACTTTTATCTATGTTTGTCTTAGGAAAAATTTCAATTAACTCTAGTTAACATTGTTGGCAGAGTAAATTTGACTGGACCATCAAGACTTAATTTCCAAATTACTTAGTCTATTGTTAGATTTAAAATAAGTTAGCTAGTTTCGTTTTGAGCGGGTAATTTGGCAGTGTTGTGATCGGATTCACTTTACTACATAATCTCTTCCGTTAGAAAAGCGCCGAACCACTAGTCAGCTTTCATATCCGTATACAATCACGTTACACATTGGACTCAACTATGCATTAGTGCGATCCTGGATTCCTCAGGTGGGTGCCTATCAAGAAATCTGCCCCAACGTTCTGCAATCTATGAATGTTATTCATGGTAAACGGGTAAGGTTGTATGAGAAGAGAGCACCTTAAAACAATCGTGCATTACCTGTTTTTTGCTGAGCAAATGATAACCAGGGGCTTGCATGATCGCTTTGGGGACCACGAAAATGCCTACTATACAAATAGATCTGCGAATTTCTTTATTGCCCAAACTAAGGCCAAAAAACTCTTTTTATATTGTGGTAGTAAATTTTGATTCTCGCTTTGATCAATTTGCGGCTGGCTATACGGCAACTGGGTTCAATTCACCATCTGGGTGTTGAGGAACTTTGCAAACAAAGTGGATCCCTCAACTTCCACATTAGTAAGCGTTCGTTATCACCACAAATTTCTTGTCTCACAATTCATGGTAACTTCAATATCAGGGGCTTACTGGGGAGTTTCTGTATCACAGCTCATTTCTATGCTCAAGCTCACTATTCTGCTGACCATTATATTTTTATATTTATCTGGTTTTCCTTATCGAGTTATGATCTGTCAGTGGAAACACACACACAGCACAGAGTTAAAACATTCTGAATATATTTTGGGTAAAACCCACGCAGAGTTGAGACAAATGACCTAACAATCTTTTCTTAGTTCTTGGTCGGTTAGGTGCTCTCTGTAAATGTTTATAAGTTTCTAGGAATCAGGGGTCATGCTACCCTGAGGTTTACAGTTTGTACCAGGAACTCCTAATTTCTTGCACCTCCAGTACCAACATTTTGGAGGGCTCTAAGCAGTTATATGTGCCTACTCTGAGTCTGTTCAAATTAACATATTTTAGAGAAGTCTATTATGTTCCTCAAATGTTTTAAGTGCAATGGGAATGATCATCCATGAAAATTAGTATTAGTCGGATTCTTTCATAGAGGATCAATAGTTTTTCTCTTCATCTTGGGACTCACCACCATCGGAGCATCTCTTTCAAATCCAAAAAGGCAAACCTATTGAATCATAATGCCCTTCCGCGGTGCTGAAGGGACAAGATTAAGCCCCCGTCGAATCTTGAGGCTTCACTGGAAATTTGATATTATCCCTTACTGAAGATCTCATTTTGAAAAATACGTTGCCTTATTCAAATCTGGCACATAACAGCTTGATTGGTTTCAGGTAATGGAACTCCATCTGCCTTTATGTGTTTAGCATTTCAGCTTTCCTATAAATCTCATTGCACAGCTTATGTTTCCACAGAGGGTTTTCTAAACAATCCCACACTGGAGCTCTTAGGGAGATTCCACTGTGAGGTAATTAATTCCTTCTCGTAATAGATATTTCTTATACTCTCCTCTTTAAAGGCTTGCTCTTTAGCGAATGGGATAGTCTAGGCTCTCATATACCAGATCGGGATGTTGAGGGTCTAGCAATTTTACATATTCATAACGTCACTACAAGTTTAGTGTTGCCCCGGTTTGTACCGTTAAACAGTTCTGTAATGATTCTCCAGAACCTTCTGAATCTTTCCCTATGCCTTTTGTCAGTTGATTGCTGAACCTTTCTACCTGTTCAGGAGTTCGCATGGTTTCAGGGGGTATTCATAAGAGATGGAGTGGTTCATTTGTCATTTCAGTGGCTATGGCCAAGGTCATTAATGTGCACCTTCCAAAAAACTCTTCTATTCATGATTATTTCTTGAGGGAGGTACCAATGGATTGACCTTTTCGTTCCCTTTTTTGTCTATCTTGTAATTAGCTCTAGTTAACTTTTCTAAAACTTTGTATGGACCTGCCATCCCTATCTGAAGTTTGTTGCTGCTTCCGGGTAATAGAAGAAGCACCTTTCTCCCCTTACAGCAGCTTCCCTTATCCTTCGCTTTTACTGTTATAGTACTCAGCATGCTTCTTTCTGGTTTTTCTCCAGGATTATCATTGTAGTTTCAGTCAGTTTTTAACGAGTGCTTGGTCAACTCATTCACATACTGTTATGATGAGGTTACAGTCTCTTTGCCTTCTCATCTGTCCATGTTCCTCAATAAGGCTTCCAAATGACTTTTAATGTGGCCGACCCATTATCAATGGTACCGGTGCATTCCGTTAAGCTCATGTAATTGATGTATTGTGGTGGTGGCTTTTCTTTCACGTTAATTTGCTATCAAATACCCAACCAGTCCATCCTATACCCCAATTTTTCTCCTGGGGTTTCCCCGCAGTGTAAGGTTCAAATATTGAGGTGGACTGCCCTTTATTCTTTGGGGCAGGAACACTGGTTTTCCATGGAATTACGAACATGGGTTGGTCTGGGTAATGAGGTCGGGGGGGTAAGGGATACGGGGGGGGGGACTAATTGTCGATGGGGCGGCATAGGCCGAGGGTTACACGGAGCGGAGCCTAGCGTGGCGCGTCTATGCGCAGATCCGAGTGTGTGGTTCCGTGTTTTTGTTGTTTGGGGGGAGATGTGCATAAGGGGGGGCGAATGGCCGAAGTAGCACGTTATGTGGGTTTTTTATTGTTAGTCTCGTCTAGGTTATGCACAATTGCTGATCTAGATCTGTCTTTATTTTCCCACTCGTGTGGGACTCTAACTCCCCTTCTTACATTGTTACGTTCACCTTGAAGCTTATATATATGGCAGTTAAAGCCTTGGCGGATTGCCAAGCCAAAGAACGATGTATAGATTAATTGATACATAGGACAGGATCTATAGATTTACAGCTAATGTACTCGACTAGTATTTGAAGAGCTAATAATCGTCTAAGGATCGGAATTCCGGTATCAAAGAGTTGGTGGGCTCTTGCTACCACTCTATTACGCTATAAACTTAATGCGGTTAACCCAGGACGAGCTATAAGTCTGTGAGAGGAACAATATGTGTAGAGCTCAGTAACTATGATTGAAATGCGCCAAGTTAAAGATGTCGTGAAATGTTTGTATGCGACCATTGTTGTAAAAGTATATATTAAATTGTTCAGTCGTCAACGGAACTTGTTGGTTGCCTGGTGAATTATGACAAGTTCCTCACTCTATGCTGTGACTGTCATTAATCCGTTCTGCAAGGTCAGTCCAGAGTGAGTCACAGGTATCTTT